>JAHRHZ010000075.1:23671212-23684715 GCA_024137785.1 Ginglymostoma cirratum
AAACGTCAAGCTTTCCTGCTCCTATGATGCTGCTTGGCCTGCCGTGTTCATCCAGCCCCACACCGTGTTACCTTAGATTCTCCAGCATCTGCAGTACCTTTTATCTCAGAAGAACATCAGATGATTTTCCACCACCTCTAGTGAGGTGCCACCACCAGAAACATATTCCCCTCCCCTCCCTTGTCCGCCTTCCACATGGACCGTTCCCTCCGGCACACCCTGGCTGACTCTTCCTTCATCCCAACCCCCCCCCCCTCCCGACAGCCCTACGGCATCTTCCCCTGTAACTGGAGAAGGTGCAATGCCTGCCTATTTACCTCCTCCCTCCCCACTATCCAAGAACCCAAACATACTTTCCAGATGAAGCAACATTTCTCCTGCACTTCCCAGAATCTAGTCTATTGCATTCGCTGCTCACAATGTGGTCTCCCCTACATTGGAGAAATGAAGCTTAGACTGGGTGACCACTTCGCAGAACATCTATATTTTGCTCGCAAAAAAGACTCTGAGCTACCTGTTGCATGCCACTTTAATGCACTACCCTGTTCCCTGGCCATATCTCTGTCTCTGGCTTGCTGCAGTGTTCCAGCGAAGCTCAACGCAAGCTGGAAGAACAACACCTCATTTTGTGCTTGGGACCCTGCAGCCCTCCGGACTCAATATTGAGTTCAATAATTTTAGGGCCTAAACTCTCCCATGTCCTAGCCCCCTACCCTACACACCACGCCTTGTTATCACATCGCCTGCCAGTATGCACTACCTGTTAGTCACTAACACTTGCCATTAACAACTGTTCACTTTCGTAGCCAGATCATGATTAACTCCATTGTTTATCTATCTGCTCTTCTCTCACTTTAGGCTCTGTCCTGTCGTTTACTCCCTACCCCATCTCCGTCCCTGTTTTCTGCATATAATCCAATGTTTATGCAGGTTGATCACTTCTGAGCAAGTGTCACCAGACCCAAAATGTTAACTCTGATTTTTTTTCACAGATTCTTCCAGACATGCTGAGCTTCTCCACCAATAGCTTTAGCCTTGTTACAGCATTGGCGATTGTTCTACGCAGCTTATGAGTATACCATCAAATATCATTGGGGGACACAAATAGCCAATGTAGATGCCCTGAGTTGTATTCCCTTGTCAGGGATGGGGACACCGCAGACTATAACAGAAGAGATAAAAATGGCCAAAAGTTTTTCCAGACAGCTTGCCTGTGTCAGCCCAGCAAATTAAGTACTGGCCTAACAGTTGTCTGACATTGTTGTCAGACGTGAAATGGGTGATGTTATATGATTGGCGGAAAGAGAGACGTTCAGAAGAAATTAAGCCTTAGCAGATCAGGAAAATATACCATGCATGTAGATGCAGTGGTAAAGAAGGGGGTGAATGGCACGTTTGCCTTTATTGGTTGGGGAATTGAGTACAAGAGTCAGGATGTCATGTTGCAGCTTTGTAAGACTTTGGTTAGGCCACGCTTAGAGTATTGTGTTCAGTTCTAACCACCACATTACAGGAAGGTTGTGGAGGCTTTGGAAAGGGTGCAGAAGAGGTTTATCAGGATGGTATAAGCTACATGGAGAGACTAGAAAAACTCAAGTCATTTTCTCTGGAGCGGCAGAGGTTAAGTAGAGACTTGATAGAAGCGTATAAAATTAAGAGATGCAAAGATGGGTGGATGGTTAGAATCTTTTTTCCCAGAGTTAAAATATCTAAAACTAGGTGACATGCATTTAAGGTGAGAGGAGGAATGTTAAAGGAGATGTGAGGGGGCAGGTTTTTTACACAGAGAGTGGTAGAAGTCTGGAACATAGATAACAAGGTGTGGAGCTGGATGAACACAGCAGGCCAAGCAGCATCATAGGAGCAGGAAAGCTTGACGTTTCAGGCCTAGACCCTTCATCAGAAATGGGGGAGGGGAAGAGGGTTCTGAAATAAATAGGGAGAGAGGGGGAGGCAGATAGAAGATGGATAGAGGAGAGGATTAGTGGAGAGGAGACAGACAAGTCAAAGAGGCGGGGATGGAGCCAGGAAAGGTGAGTGTAGGTGGGGAGGTAGGGAGGAGATAGGTCAGTTCAGGGAGGACAGACAGGTCAAGGGGGCGGGATGAGGTTGGTAGATAGGAGATGGGGGTGCGGCTTGAGGTGGGAGGAGGGGATCGGTGAGAAGAAGAACAGGTTAGGGAGGCGGGGACGAACTGGGCTGGTTTTGGGATGTGGTTGGGAGAGGGGAGATTTTGAAGCTTGTGAAATCCACATTGATACCATTGGGCTGCAGTGTTCCCAGGCTGAATTTGAGTTGCTGTTCCTGCAGCCTTCGGGTCGCATCATTGAGGCCTAGGATGGACATGTCATCTGAGGAATTGGAGGGGGACTTGAAATGGTTCGCGACTGGGAGGTGCAATTGTTTGTCGCGAATTGAGCGCAGGTGTTCTGCAAAGCGGTCCCCAAGCCTGCGCTTGGTTTCCCCGATGTAGAGGAGGCCACAATGGGTACAGCGGATGCATTATACCACATTGGCAGATGTGCAGGTGAACATCTGCTTGATGTGGAAAGTCTTCTTGGGACCTGGGATTGGGGTGAGGGAGGAGGTGTGGGGGCAGGTGTAGCACTTCCTGTGGTCGCAGGGAAAAGTGCCGGGTGTGGTGGGGCTGGAGGGGAGTGTGGAGCGGACAAGGGAGTCACGGAGAGAGTGGTCCCTCCGGAAAGCAGACAAGGGTGGGGAGGGAAAAATGTCTTTGGTGGTGGGGTTGGATTGCAGATGGTGGAAGTGTCGGAGGATGACGCGTTGGATCCGGAGGTTGGTGGGGTGGTACGTGAGGACGAGGGGGATTCTTTTTTGGTTGTTATTGCGGGGACGGGGTGTGAGGGATGAGTTGCGGGAAATGCGGGAGACACGGTCGAGGGTGTTCTCGACCACTGCAGGAGGGAAGTTGCGTTCCGTGCAGAATGAGGACATCTGAGATGTACGGGAGTGGAATGCCTCATCCTGGGAGCAGATGCGGCGGAGGCGAGGAAATTGGGAATGGGGATGGCATTTTTGCAGGAAGGTGGGTGGGAGGAGGTGAATTCTAGGTAGCTGTGGCAGTCGGTGGGCTTGAAATGGATGTCGGTTTCTGGGTGGTTACCCGAGATGGAGACAGAGAGGTCCAGGAAGGAGAGAGAGGTGTTAGAGATGGTCCAGGTGAACTTAAGGTTGGGGTGGAAGGTGTTGGTGAAGTGGATGAACTGTTCGAGCTCCTCGTGGGAGCACGAGGCGGCGCCGATACACTGGCCCTAAACCCACCTCTTCCTCCGTTACATTGATGACTGTATCGGTGCCGCCTTTTGATGCCACAATGATGCGACCCGAAGGCTGCAGGAACAGCAACTCAAATTCAGCCTGGGAACCCTGCAGCCCAATGGTATCAATGTGGATTTCACAAGCTTCAAAGTCTCCCCTCCCCCAACCGCATCCCAAAACCAGCCCAGCTCACCTCCACCTCCCTAACCTGTTTTTCCTCTCACCTATCCCCTCTTCCCACCTCAAGCCCCACTCCCATCTCCTATCTACTAACATCATCCCGCCCCCTTGACCTGTCCGTCCTCCCTGGACTGACCTATCTCCTCTCTACCCCGCCACCGACACTCACCTTTACTGGCTCCATCCCCGCCTCTTCGACTTGTCTGCCTCCTCTCCACCCATCCTCTCCTCTATCCATCCTCTATCCGCCTCCCCGTCTCTCCCTATTTATTTCAGAACCCTCTTCCCCTCCCCCATTTCTGATGAAGGGTCTAGGCCTGAAACGTCAAGCTTTCCTGCTCCTTTGATGCTGCTTGGCCTGCTGTGTTCATCCAGCTCCACACCTTGTTATCTCGGATTCTCTGACATCTGCAGTACCTATTATCTCTGAAGTCTGGAATATGCTGCCTGGACTGGTGGTGGACGCAGATGTAATAGGGATGTTTAAGGGACTTTTAGATAAAAGCATGTATATTCAAGGATTGGAAGGATATGGATTGAGGCCAGGCAGAAGGGTATAGTTTAATTTGGCATCATGTTTGGCACAACATCCTGGGCCGAAAGGCCCATTTATGAGCTGTGCAGTTCTACATTCTATGTTCTTGTAAGGATGGTGTTATTCTTTGGAGACTGATGGTGGTCATTTCTGGGCCAGAAATTATTACTGGAAGAGTGATGCAACGCCCATCCAGGCATGTGTAAAATGAAAATGTTAGCAAGCAGCCATATTTGATGGCCTGGGCATCAATGCAGCAATAGAAATAGTGGTAATGCACACTGAACAGTGCCAATTTCAGCAGAATCTACTTGCTGCAGCTTAGCTACATCCATGGGAATTGCCAAATTGACCATGCATTTGGTTCCACATCAACTGTGTGGGACCATTTACGGGCATGATGTTTTTGTTGTTACTGGACCATTCAAAGTGGGTGCAGGTGTTCAAGATGAGATCCATAACTATGTAGCACAACTGAAAAACTGCACCAGTGTTTCACATTCCAAAGGGTATCAGAGGTCCTCGCTTCAGACATCTGAACAAGTTTTACTGATGATACGGTGCAGAAGTTTATAACTTATAACAGAATAAAACATATCAGAAAGGCACTGTACCATCCTTCATTCAATGGACTGGCCAAGGCAGCAATGCAGGTTTTCAAAACTGGTTTGCAGAAGCAACCATCCACGTATATAAATACCAAGTTGACCAAGTTTCTGCTAACATATACAGTCACCTACATACAACCACTGGGATCTTTCCACCTGGGCTGCTGATGGGTTGTCATTTAGGGACCAGGTTAAGCCTGGTATACCCAAATTTCATGCGGAGGGTGCAAATAAAAGAGGGACCACAAATTGGTTAAAATTGCAAAAGCATTCGAGGTAGATGACGAGCATTCATGAAGAATTTTGTTGACAGATCAAATTGAGTTCCAGGAGTTGTGGCTATAACGCAGGGCCGATGTTCTATGAGGTTAACATACAGGACAAGATTTTTAAAAAGCATGTAGGCTACTTGCACAAGCAAGAGCCTTCTCATGAGGCAGTGTCTCGATCTGATCCAGTGGTGCCAGCAGACAGTGTTGTATCAGAGATAAAAGGTACTGCAGATGCTGGAGAATCCGAGATAACAAGCATGGGGCTGGATGAACACAGCAGGCCAAGCAGCATCATAGGAGCAGGAAAACTTGACGTTTCGGGCCTAAACCCTTCATCAGAAATGGGGGAGGGGAAGAGGGTTCTGAAATAAATAGGGAGAGAGGGGGAGGCGGATAGAGGATGGATAGAGGAGAGGATAGGTGGAGAGGAGGCAGACAAGTCGAAGAGGCGGGGATGGAGCCAGTAAAGGTGAGTGTAGGTACGGGGGTAGGGAGGAGATAGGTCAGTCCAGGGAGGATGGACAGGTCAAGGGGGCGGGATGATGTTAGTAGATAGGAGATGGGGGTGTGGCTTGAGGTGAGAGGAAAAACAGGTTAGGGAGGTGGAGATGAGCTGGGCTGGTTTTGGGATGCAGTTGGGGGAGGGGAGATTTTGAAGCTTGTGAATGTTGCCTGGGAAGTGGAATTGTCAGATCAGCGAGTGAAAGGCCAGACTGCTATCCCACAGGAAACAGAGAAAAGAACAGGTGAAGCAATGGTACCAGGAACAACTCCTTGTGAAATAAGTGCAATAGTAACTATTTCATTAGAACAACATCTGTCAGTTGAGTGATGTTGCTCTTTGGGAATCAAGTCACCAGATTGAGTTATTGACAAACTAATGTAAAATGCTCATTATCGTTACAGTTTCGGTAATTTTGTTATTTAGTGATTCTGAGGTATTATAAGGGACTTAGAGAGGGAGGCATGTTGTAGTTGGCCCCTTTAAGGACGATTTCAGTGGAAGGAGGCATGTGGCCTGTTAGTCCAATCAGGAACAAAGTGGAGAATGTTCAGGAGGAAGGTAAGGACTTGCCTGGAAGTTGATTCCCAGGAGCCAGCATGTAAGGGGTGGTGACGTGCTTGGTAAGTAAGTTTATTAGTTGTATTAAATGATTATGTTTCGTATGTTTACTGACAGAACCAAGCTTTGAAATCATTATAGTAGCCATCAAAAGGGCGACATTATCTTCTCCAAGACATCAGCAATGTCACCATGTTCTTAGAAAATTGTCTGCTCTTGCCAGCAACAATCTCATACAGATTCACAGCTAGTGTGCTTGAAGAGATGTTAAATGAAGGTAGAAAAGAAAGGTTGCTCTGTTTGACATCGAAGAGTATCTTCCCTGGAAAAGGTTGGTTAAGTAGGTATGGGAGCAGATAACTAATATGATGAATGCTAGCAAGACTCAGCACACTTGGCTAAAAAGAGCAAGAATATGGTAAATGTCCAGAGAACTGCATGATAAGACCACTCGAGTTTCTTAACATAGTTGTGTAATAGTGCAGGACAATTTATTTACATCATAATCTGGTATGGAGTATATGTTACTACAGTGTTATATTCAGTGGAGTTATGGATTCTGTGTTCAGACAGATAACCTACCTCTTGGGGATATTTAGATTGCTGCAGCATGGTAAGTGGCCTGCAATATCCAAAAGACACTCTGATCCAGTTTCAACAGTTTTGAAGGCCTATTGTAAAAGGACTAGTCATAGACATGTGCAGCATGGAAACTGACCCTTTAGTCCAACTCGTCCATGTGGTCCAAGTATTGTAAATTGCCTGCATTTGGCACATATCTGTCTAAATCCTTCCTATTTGTATACCCATCCAGATTCCTTTTAAATGTTGCAGTTGTACCAAGTGCACCACTTCCTGTGGCAGCTGATTCCATATACACACCACCCTCTGTTTGAAAACGTTGTCCCTTAGGTCCCTTTTAAATCTTTCCCTTCACACCTAAAACCTATATCCTCTAGTTTTGGAACCCCTGTATCCTGGGGAAAAGACATTGGTTATTCATCCTATCCATGCCCCCTCATGATTTTATAAACTTCTGTAAGGCTACCTCTCTGCCTCCAATGGCTCCAGGGAAAATAGCCTCAGCCTGTTCAGCCTCTCCCTGTAGCTCAAACTGTCCAGTGTTGGCGACATTCTTGTAGGTATTTTCAAGTTTCACAACATCTTTCCCAAAGCAGGAAGACCAGAATTGTATGCAGTATTCCAAAAGTGGCCTAACCAATATCCTGTACAGCTGCAACATAACCTCCCAACTCCTATATTCAATGTCCTGACCAATAAAGTGTTTGGTATGCTTGCCTTTCTTCACTACCCTGTCTACCTGCACTTTCAAGGAAATATGAATCTGCACTCCGAAGGAAATATGAACTTGCACTCCAAGGTCTGTTTGTTTGGCAACACTCCCCAGGTCCTTACCATTAAGTGTATAAGTCCTGCCCTGATTAGTCATACCAAAATGTAGCACCTCACACTTATACAGATTAAGAAGGATCAGCTAGTCAAAGCAAAGCCACAGTGCATGTTGCTTTGTCGATAGTATTATTTCAGTAACCTGCACAAGGGTTTACATATTCACCTGAATGTCAAGTACAGTACTTTCCCAGAGAGCCTTTAACCAGGCAACAAATACATTTCTTATACTGGGAAGCCAGAATTGGGAATGAGAAGTCACACATAATATGACAGTGCTTAAAAAAAATTGAAAAAAAAACACTAACACAATTGAAAATTTGTGTAATGGATGAATTGATATTACAGTTTGAGCTTTGAGCAAAGATATTCTTTCTGTTCACGGAGAATAAGACTCAATACAGCAAAGTATGGGCATGATAGTTAAGGATGTGGTAAGGCTATTTTAGCATAAAGTGCTTGGAGACCATTTCTTGTGGCTGTAGATTGTGGCCAATTTTATACTGGCATCTCAGACACGTAAAAGAATGTCTCTTAGATAAAAATCTAATGTCACTAGCATACCTTTCCTAACATGGAGGTTCTGTGCAGATCCAAATGACACATGTTCACAGCCTTTCTACTGAAACAGAGCCCTCAAACCTCTTCTGCTCTGTTACTGTCAAGCAGTGTGCCTGTAAGCAGTTGGCAGCATAACTGTGGATGCAACCTATCCATGCTTGCATATCTGACAGAACTCTTCTTCAGTCTCTCCAAACTCTGGTTGAACAATCAGTAACCAGATTTGATAGGCACAATAGCCTTCTTTCCTGCCATTGTTTTACAATTCTATGGTATCTCCATTAAATCAGATGCAAAGAAGTACTGAAATCAGTTGCCAAACTTGGAACTGAATAGAAGCAAAAGCAAACAATGCAATTTTGAGGTAAACCCTTGGATTTTCTGTGTGATTAGTATTTCACGTGAAGTGCATTTCCTATTCCAGCTTATAAAAATTTATGTAGAAAATTCCAGAGTATGAAGCTCTTTCTTTAAATAAATGCCACCTCTTTGTGATCTGTTGAGACAATATATTAATAACATAACAACCATATACATTTCCTGTCAACCTCTTCCAAATATGTTGGGAGCATAAGAACTGATGGTAAAAGCTTCTTTTATTTTTTAAAGTGCATATCATTGATGAAAACTAACATTTGTCCTTTACAGTTAGAAATAGAGGAATTTATAATGTGGAACAAAAAAATAGTTGACAAACTAAACTCATACTTTGCTTCTGTCACCTCACAAATAATGGACCACAAATGATGGGGAACAGAGAGGAACTGAAGCAAATCTTTATTAGTAGACAAGTGGTGTTGGAGAATTTGATGGCATTGAAGACTGATAAATTCCAAAGGCCTGATAATCTATGTCCCACAGTACTTAAAGAAATGGCTGTAGAAATAGTGGATGTATTGATGGCCATCTTCCAAGTTCTTTAGACTTTGGAACAGTTCCTGCAGGTTGAAAGGTAGCGAATATAACTAACTTAAGAAGGAAAGTATTGAGAAAACAGGGAATTATAGACCAGTGAGCCTGATGTCAGTAGTGGAAAAGATGCTAGAGTCCATTTTCAAGGATTTTATAGCAGAGCACTTAGAAAACAGAATCAATGAGAGCATAGATTTACAAAAGGAAAATCCTGCTTGACAAATCTACAAAAGTTTTTGAGGACATTGGCGAGGCAACACCTGGAATGTTTTGTGCTATTTTGGTCTCTTTATCTGTGGAAGGATGGTCGTGCTGTAGAGGGAGTGCAGCAGAGGTTTACCAAGTTGATTCCCGGAATGGCAGGTCTGGCATGTGAATAGAGATTGAGTCAGTCAGGATTGTATTTGCTGGAGCTTAGAAGAATGAGGGTGAATCTCACAGAAACCTGTAAAATTCTAACATAACTAGACAGGTTGGATGCAGAAAGGATGTTCAAGCTTGTGGGGAACCAGGGAGTCATTGTCTAAGGATAAGGACTGAGGTAAGGAGAAATTTCTCCACCCAGAGAGCAGTGAGACTGTGGAATTCACTACCATAGTCAGTGGTTGAGGCCAAAACATTGTGTTTTCGAGAAGGAGGTAGGTATAGCTCTTGTGGCTAAAACAATATTGGGGAGCGTGGGCTTAGGGTATTGATCAGCCATGATCATTTTGAATGGCAGAGTAGGCTTGAGGGATTGAATGGCCTACTCTTTGTCCCGTATTTTATGTTTCTATAAACAAAGGCTGATAACTGGGGAAGTTAATTTTATTGGATGGAAAGTGGGTCTATAATTGCTCACCTATGTTGGGAACACCAGATGAAGTCAGTCCTTTAAATTGAAACAACCATGAAAATGTGTTTTGGACATAAAATGAGTCTTCTGCTTTGGCACACCTGGTAAAGTTCTACTCAGTTATTTTGTTTTGATAGTTACAAACATCCCCAATTGCACAGAATACTTCTCAACTAAGTTTTCTAAGATGGATTGACTCATTTAATACTGAAACTGAGAAAATTAGATTTTATTTAAAAATGTAAAGTATATTGCAGTCGTAATGAAGACTTCCAATTAAATCAATTTTCTTTCAAAGACTTAAGGTACAATAATGCAACCTTTGTAAATGTGCACATCTAATTTGCCTGATGCAAAGGGCTCAAATGTACATCTGCAAAAATTTGCAAACATCTGATAACACCAGCTGTGGCTGCCTTCAGTTTTTTCTTGTTTTTAAATTTCCATCCCTTTAAATATTTATTTGCTCAGTTTCGATTCAGGTCATTCATTTTCTTAAAATGTTCTACTCATATACTTTGTTCTGTGTGAATACAATCTGGGAACTGTAGATAACTTCTCAGTTTTCTGAGAATATACTGCCATTTTACATTATTTTGATCTTGGGTTGGTCTATGAGTCATGAAATAAGCAACAGACCTTTTTGAGAGGAAGTGGTTAAAAACAGTGGTGGGGAAAGGTGCAGGGTGACAGATTATGCTGATATCAGTAGAGGGAATGATTATACAACTTTTTTTAGTTGGAAAACACTATGCATCAAGAACAGAAAAATATAGTTTGCCAAAGTTTTGCAGAACAGTTTAAGATTTGATTATTGCTTTTAAAATGTGACAATAAACTTATCAATTCAAATTTGTGGGACCAGCTGTAAAGGAAGACATTTCACTTTGTTCCATAGTTTGAAACAGAAATGAAACTTTGCAAAAAGTTTTTTTTTCAACTTCCTTTTCCCTGCAATTTTACTGACCTGGTTTCATAATCACCAATTTGTATTGTCACATTAACTTAACATTTGTGATTGAGGATTTTAGTATGCTCAGTTATATGTTTGGGAATACTGGCTGATGTGGGCCTAGCAAATTTCAGAAAATGGGCAGTTTATTGAGCTCACCTATAAAGGAGATGTTCAATTCTCTGATATTGAACCCAACTCCAATTGATCCATTGCATCTGGGTGCAGACATAGGGAAATCTCTCCCCCACTTTTTTTGGTGCAGTAAAATTTAAAAGACTTTAAAACATTTATCATTGAAAGTGGTGAAATGGCACTCCGATGCTATTTACATTAAAACATTACATCTTCCTTTCTCAGGTGAATCCAGTCTAGGGAAATTAAATGAATATCTTCTTTGTGCAGGACTCTGGAGGAACATTAAACAGTGTGGAGTGGAATTCACACCATCTCACATCTGAGATGGCTGTCCCAGTCGCAGTTTACATTATTTCTCTGCATTTTACAATGAGCCGAAACTGAAGTTATGATGAATGAATGGCACAACCTTCATGAAAATTGAGAGTGCCCAGACATCGAGTGCATATTTCATCATAACAGGGCCCATTAGCTCTGGTATTTTAAAAGTTCACTGTGTCACATGTTCACAGTGCAGTACGGTCTTCATTCAGCACTCTTTGCCCCCTGCCTCCAGGTGCTAGGGAGAGATTTATGAATTCCACACTTTGTTGCAACAAACTGCTGGCTCACATCTTGCACAACACACCAAAATATGCCATTGCAAATGGTAACATAGGTGCAGAAAGAGAAAAAAATCAGCATTCTCAAGCTACTGTTTCATTTCAGTATTTCTGTGAGAAGAGTACAATTGAAGGAGCTACATTTGGCATATTGCAACCAAGTGGCTTTCACCACTGTTGTATATTGTCAGCAAGTTGAAACGAAGAAACAAGGTACTTTGTGTGTGAAGAACAGTAGGAAATCCCCAAAATACAACAGAGATACTTTGGGGGAGTGAAAATTGTAAATGAAGATAGCTGAGGTTTACTTCTCTTATTCAAACATCTTGTGAATGATTTACAGACCATATTGAAGCTTCCGAGGACAAGTAATTCAATGTCCTCTTAGCGTATGAACCGATGATAGATGTTTGGGCTATAGATAGTGATCGGCTGGGTTTCTAGTTCCTTCCATCACATGGCTGACCAAGAATTTCTGCCAATCTTACCACCTGTCATTGACATATTTTGGAAGGCTTTACATGTTGATAGTCAACCTGTTTAGCTGCATTATGATTGTACCTTCCTTGACCATCAGGTCCTAGAGTGGCAGTTGACCTTGAAGCTTCTGGCTCTGGGAAAAAAGAATATGCCAAAATTGCTGCGCCACAAGACTTCCATATTAGTTAACATTCTGCATTAGTCTTTATTATATCTCTTAGTGGTCATCTTTAAATCGGATTTGTTTTGGTGAAAACTAAGAAATAAGTTAAGGGAAGGGACTAAATACAGAAACAATAAAACAAAAATAGAGATGGGAAAACTAATGAAATTAAAGATGATCACATCTTCAGAACCTGACCGAAGTAAGTGAGGAAATAGTCCATGGTTACTCATGATTTTCCAAAAGTCTGCTGACTGAGGAAATTTAACCACAGGTAGACAAACTGCCAATTTTATTTCACGATTTAAAAGCATTGAGGAACAAGAGAAGAAATCACTATCTGTTAGTCCAATGTCTGTTGCAAGGAAAAAACTAAAATTTATTGTTGTGATCACAATGGTTCAACCTTTGAGCAAATATGAAGTGATCAGAGAGCATCTGCATGGATTTGCAAAGGATGATTTATGAAAAACAAACTTGGCTGAATGAGGAGGGGGAGAATGTAACTAATGTCTTAGAAAAGAATCTAAGGATCTAATGTCTTAGAAAAGGATATGTGAATGTTAATATATACTTTCAGGTGGAGTTTAACAATGCAATCCTGTTAGCAAAGTGAAAGCACATAGAATTGGAAGTAACTTATCAGCCTTATTGGAAATTGTTTAGGTCACAGGAGCTGGAGAGTAGAAATAAAGGAGCATGTACTGAAATTGTCAGGATGTGACTAGTATTGTCCCCTGTGGATTGGGGCCGAAACCACAGTTTTTCACCAAATTCATAAACTCCTTGGATGAAGGAATAGAAAGGCACATGATAACGTTTGCTGGTGACGCTAAGTTAGGTGGCACTGTAAATGTGAATAGGAGCAGAAAACTGCAAAGAACATCATTGGATTATGTGAATGATAAAAACTGTGACAGATCGAGTTCAAAGCACGAGGGTGTGGGGTCATCCACATTAAACCTAAGAAAGATAAAGCACAGTATTTTCAAAATGGGTGGAAGCCAGTAACAATGGATAGGCAGAAGGGCTCGGGAGCTCAAGTATAGAAATCACTATCATTTGTGGGTTGGACTAAAATTAGTTAGAAAAGCTAGTGGAATGTTAGGGAGCTGGTGTACAAATGGCTGGCAATCACAGTGGGAATTTAAACTATGAGGTGTAGCACCTGATATGGAATTGGGTCCTTCTGCTTGCATGTTGGGAGCTAGCATGTAACATGATTAAATGCTCATTTTAAAACTAGGCAGTGATAACATGGGCCAAGTAGAATCATGTGATGGAGTGGGCAGAACATGGCCAAGGCCATCATCAAATGATTAACTTGCAGCTCCTAGTGGGATATAAAGAAGATTCCAGGAGGTGTGCACACTGTGCAAACAGGACACAGATTAGCTGGAGGCTTAAAATCGCGGAGTGGAAACAAAATCATGTAAAAGCCAACTCTTCTTCCCTGATAGTAGGAACTGCAGATGCTGGGGAATCCGAGATAACAAGGTGTAGAGCTGGATGA
>JAHRHZ010000075.1:23685115-23709945 GCA_024137785.1 Ginglymostoma cirratum
AACACAGCAGGCCAAGCAGCATCATAGGAGCAGGAAGGCTGACGTTTTGGGCCTAGAAGGGTCTAGGCCCGAAACGTCAGCCTTCCTGCTCCTATGATGCTGCTTGGCCTGCTGTGCTCATCCAGCTCTACACCTTGTTATCTCCAACACTTCATCCCTGTTTGCAACCAAATATCCTACAACAGAATTATTTACTTTCTCACACATTTACACCATCATTTGCGAGTCAGAATCACTTTCATTTCCCTCTTGCAGTGCAATCATCTTTTGGGACCCCCTATTACTTCCCTATCTTTTAGCTCAAACAAGACAAAATGCAGCCCCACTGTTCAGTAATACCACCCTGCACATTCTCCTCCAGGTTGGCCAGGAGGTGCTCTTGCCCAATTATAGCAACAGAAGACCCTACCATGTAACCAAGGTAAACTAGACAGAGATTGCAGAAGAGGTAAGCAGCTTTGGGTCTATCAAAATTCCTGGGTCGAGTGTTGCAAGCAGATCTACAACATCCCGTGATCCAAAAGAGTAACTGCTATGGTGGTGTTACATCAATGGGGCTGTCCGAAGATCATCAAGCAATGTATTTGTGAGAAGAAGCAAGGAGGTGAAATTGTGCACAAACTCGGAACTGTACAATATCCAATGCCAATCCATGCGAGAGCTTTGCTTGAGAGAAAGAATGGGCATTATTTGCAAGTGACGCACTGGTACATGTCATGGGGATACCTCCACAGAAAGTGTGTGTTTGTGGGTGTGGGAGCATGAGTGTTGGGTTTCACTTGGATTGCTACTGAATATCACTTTAACCCACAATGCCTAGAGAGGGCTAAGACTAGTGGGTGAGTGCCAGAGCTAAAGACTTTGCCAAGAACTGCCGCACAAGCGGATGATGGACATCAGCAGCAACTATTAAAAGTGAAATGTATCCATCCTGCAGGACGATCAAGAACAAACAGGAAATATTCATGAGCATGTGATGTCCTCATAGACAATGTTAAAGTTGATCATGTTCTTTTATTTTCTCCACTGTAAGTCACTCAATCCTAACTCTGTGCTACAGGTAACACATGAAACGATGCTTCCACCTCTGAAGATGATGAAATTTGGTGCCCAGAGAACAACACCATCTGCCTTTCCAGCATTCTTCACCAATGTAGTGACATTTACACAGGTCACAGAGGGATTGCATATAGAAGCACAGGTACATTTTGGATGAAATTTGGATTCCCAACATGTGGAAGAGTGTTGGGGAGTCAGTCAACACTGAACTCCATTCTGGTGATGGGCTTCTGGGCTCAGCCACAAGAAGCCTATTAAAATTAAGGGACAGGTAGGATAATATCTGGCGTAGATGCTAGAGGCACAGTCAAAGTGAGCAACTACTCCTTATTCTCTTTGCTGGTGACCAAAATGCCTCCAAAAGGGAAAGCTAGGGAGGGTGATGCTCAGGAAACCCCAGTAGTGGGACGTAAAAGAAAATTAAAGTTTTATGATGGCACAAGCATAAAACTGATGTTCAACTACTTTGTACTTATTCACACGTAAATATGTTAAATTGTACTTTGTACTTTATTTAAATGTGCGTTATGTTTGTTTATTGGGACTGACTTAACCAGAGGAACATTATCCTGACATTACATGCGGTTGTCACTTATTGATGCTAGCAGGGGAAGTTTAGTTTTTGAGTTGGAACATTGTTGGGGTGCTTACTGTCATTTTGTATTTGTTATTCATGTGTATGACAGGAATTGTAATATACGTTGGAGTTACTGATGGCCCTGCCTTGCATGCAATGGTGTGGACACTAGTTGAGGTCACTTGCAACTGATGGAAATCAAATGCTGCATGGATTCAAGGTGAACCAGATTAGAAATTATTGGGTCGTGGAACATTTAGTGATTTATGTCCACATTTATGCTCAGTTTTCATGGAGAACTTGTGATTGTTGTTCAGAGATCCACTTTGTGTTTGAAGTTGGCTTTGTGAAGAAACTGACAGAGTTGCAAAGCCATGACAAGCAGAAAATGGTTAGTAGCAATGAAGTGCTGGTCAGTTAAGTGCCTGACACGAATACAAAACAATTTAAAATCGAATTGTCTCTTTGGAAAGTTATTGCAACAATCCTGTTGATCATCCTCATCTGAATTGGGGTGCAGCTCCTCCTTCATAAGGCAGTATCTGTCTTCATTGCAACATTATGGTGTGCAATGGCAGTCTGTGGTATCCTTTGCAGAGTGTGTTGCTATGCACCATAAGACTGGTCAAAACCGCTGAATTTCTGTTTCAGTAACACAATGACCGGCTTCATGTTTTCTCGGGTTGAAGACTGAGCTGTCATGTAATGTTGCTCTACAAGACTGTAGGAATATTGTACTGTTGTCATCGGCCATACCTGAGAGAGTAACCTTGCCACCAGAACCAACCCGTCAACTTGAGCAGGGGCCTCCAGGAACAGGGAGTAAATGAATATGTTGGAACCATTAAGCTCTCTGGGAACTGAGCACAATGTTACATTATCCACTTTGTGTGGTTGCAGATCAGCTGTATGTTAAGGGAGTAAAAACCCTTATTATTGACATAAATCTGCCTTCTGTTCCCAGGGAAAACTAATGGCCCTATGAGTAATCAATGACCTCTGCACTCATGGAAACAAAACGATAGCCCTGAAGCTCAGTGACGTTGTGACCTGGTTCTCTGCATAGGCTGGAAACCTCAAATTGTGTCTTTAAATGGGACATTGGCAACCTCCTTCATATATCTATGTATGACAGCTTGGCATGTGCCATTTCTGATCCCTGTGAAACCCTGGAACAAGCTAGTGGCATAGAAATTTAGCACTTCTGTCAACTGGCACCAGGATCCTTTCAATCCATGGGATTGCAGGTCCTGTTGAAGGAGTCATGACCATTTCAAAGGAAAGCCTTAGCTGTTTCAGGCATTACCTCTCAAACAGATGTCATTGGTGCAGATTTGGAGCATGCACTAATGTGATACTGCTCATTAGCAGCCAAGCCTGGCCTCGGAGCCTGCCTCCTGACAAGCATCCTCCTCTTGTACTGTCTGTTAATGGCCTCATAGTCTCTGTTGTCGATTGTTCCTTTGGCGATTTCCCCTGCTGTGCCTCCTAAGATTGCAGAAAGATTGAGCGTGTAAGACCCATGGTGACTCCAATGCAAACCATTTAATACATTTCCTGTTGCACAGTGGCATCTTCCAATGTGAGCATGAACCTCGGCCAACTGAACCTGTGATTTGCTGCAGTGTCATTAGACAACACAGTATGACACTTCAACTGTAAACCTTTATCCTCCAGCCTCCTTCTCTGACTCCTAAGATTCCCATCATCTCCTTATTGCTATGATACTAATCCTAGAACTTCCATCTCTCACCCTCACCCCTAACAACTCACCCTTGATCTGCATTCAGTGATCCTGAAACTTCACTCCGTCTTCCTTGCCCTGCCCTCTGCAGCCTTCTGTTCACTGTTAGATACTGTTAATCTGACCTCCCGCAAGATGGACCTGTCCTCCATCAAACTTCAATATCCCTCCTTAACTGTGGAACTTACCTCGATGGTAGATCTGTATTTTTTAGACACACAGGGCCTAAATCTTGCAGGATGGACCATGCCCTACAGGTCCAATGTTTTCTCCATCAAAATTACCGCCAACCCTCTCTTGATTATCTGCATGCCTGTACCTTCATGTTGCTCCTATTTTTACACTGAACCAATCCTTGCAAGCCTTGTTATTTCCCCTGTTCAGGTTCTGAACTCATCTGGAAAAACACACCTCTTTAATCTTGCTGCTACTGGCAGTGCAGGACTGCAAAAATTCTTCTGCCCCCTGCTTATTTTATTCAGTGCACTAAGCCAACTGCTAACCTATGATCCAAATGGACCACCTTGCATGCTATATTTAATGTCTGCATCATTAAAGCTCATTAGGAGAGAAATCTGCCTGTTTACTGAGTCCAAGAAACATGTAACTCCACACCCATACCAATGTGGATGACTTTTAACTTGTCTCTGAAATGTCTGAGGAAGCAAAATCAAATAAAGATGGCTAACAAATGTAGGCCTTTCCAGTGACATATCATGAAAAAATAGAGAAAGAGGAATAAAACGGGTGACAAGAGTCTCCTGTTTGTCTTAGCCTTGATCCTGAAGTAATGATTAATTTTGGAAAAGTTGTAATTTAATCAATATTCATGGAAAAGAGTTTCCTGCCACCAGCTGCTGTGAATCTCAACTTGAAACTGAGACACCACCAAATGAGTCTTTAAGTTGCGATTTTTGCTCCCACCTGGTTAAGTCAGCCCATCTTCTATGTTTCCAGGTCCCAGCAGTCTGATTAAATTCCATTTAAACCCTATGTTGCAGCTATACAAAACTCTAGTTAAATCTCATCTGAAGTATTACATTTAATTCTTGACGCTGCACTTCAGGAAGGACATATTGGCCTTTAAAGGGATGAAGCACAGAGAAACAAGAATGACACTAGAGATGAATGTGTTAAATTTTGAGGATAGGATGTCATGAGACTTATGTTTTCTTGGATACAGATTAAGGGGTGATTTGACTGAAGTGTTTACGATGATGTAAGGATTTGATTGCATAGAGTGAAAATGTATTCTCTGTTGGGAGAGTGCAGAACAAAATTTAAACAGGAGCGACATGTCAGAGCATATTTGCATACGCAAAGGCTGGAGGAAAGTCTCTCCCGGATGTAGCTATTGGCAGTAGGTCAACAGAAAATTTCAAAACTGAATATGTTATTCTAATGTTAGGGTTTTAGGTTTATGTACGAAGAGAAAAAGCATGCTGCACAATACTGTGGATCTGAACGTTGGCAAAGATTTTACCTGGGAGGTGAGGGGTGAGTTGGTGGGTTGAGGAGAAAACAGGCAACCATGTCAGAGTGTATCTATCATGTTCCACTGTCGAGGCATTTTAACAACCGAGAAAATGGAAGTGTAGAGGCAGCCTATTCCAAATACGCAAAAGCAGCCAAATTTCATTCTGGGCCATTTTGTGGTACCGTTGATGCCAGTACAGAGTGAGGAATGAGCCGGTACAGCACGTGAGCTACTGTAGTGCCCTGGAATACTGCGCGGGGATTCCCAAGTCCTGGAGCAGCGCAAGGGAGGCGAATCCCTGTAAAGTGCGACTTATCTTGTTGCTGCTGAGTGCCTGTGAGGAGTGGACTGGAGGCTGGTGTGATGCGGCTCAGTTGTTGGAACCTGGACCTGGCACCATGTGCTGAGCTGCTGCTGTTTGTATATATTCTGTTTTGTATAACAACATTTTGTTTTTACTTAGTAAGGATTGTACCTAGGTACCTGTACCCAAGATAGTGCTGTTAAAAGACAGGCATTGTAAAAACTTTTTTCACTGTACTCCTGTACTTCTGTACCAGAGTACGAGTGACAATAAAGGGTATTCTGTTCTGATACTTCGTTAGTGGAGTTAGACCAAAACACCACCTCCCATGCTAGCCTCCCTACCCCCCAGCCACCCTATGCATGCACAGGCCACCAACTAAATAGAGTCAAACTTCCAGCTAGTGCCAGATTGGGAAAATGGTTTGAGATGGCGAGGTCTTTCCAACATAGAGAGGATTGGGGACAGGGAAGGTTGGTCTCAGTGAGCCCAACAATTTCCTCAGATGTAGTAGAAACTGCAGATGTAGTAGAAACTGCAGATGCTGGAGAATCTGAGATAACAAGGTGTAGAGCTGGAGGAACACAGCAGGCCAAGCAGCATCAGAGGAGCAGGAAGGCTGATGTTTTGGGCCTAGACCCTTCTTCAGAAAATTCTTCTGAAGGGTCTAGGCCCGAAACGTCAGCCTTCCTGCTCGTCTGATGCTGCTTGGCCTGCTGTGTGCATCCAGCTCTACACTTTGTTATCTCAATTTCTTCAGACATGTTTGACCTCTGTCACTGACCCACAGGATTTTTTTTAAACCATTTGCTGTACATGCAGGAGAACCTGCATACCTCAGCAAAAATCACTTCCCCTGGTGGTGCTGCTGAGGTTTTGGAATTGCCAGCTCCACACCAGGACTGGCAGCATCAGGAGCCTACCCTGCATCCTTAATTGGATGGCAGACCCATAAGACAATTAGGCTATCTGTGATGATAATGTAGTAATAATAATAATCAAGTAGACTACGCTGCCACAAGTGCTCTTTACTGTGATGTCAGAATGCTGATATCCCTTGTGAAGTTCAGCCCATTATATTCAGATCCTCAGAAACAGTCTAATGTGTTCTGCACAGAATATAAAAGCTGCCAGTATAAGTATAATATTAAAAGTCTTTAGAGGAATAGACAAATATTTAACTATCTTAAAAAGGTCCAAAGGCTGCATAATGAAGTTGGCTTGTCAACTCTGACCTTGATAAAACATTGAATTTTTAAGTTCTGCAAATGGGAATCACAGTGGTACTTTTGAGAAATGGAAATTGACTATTGCCTCTGTGCACTTTAATTCATTTGAGTAACACTGATAATTGGCTTCTGCCTGCACGTGAAACGTTAAATAATGAAGATAATAAATATGAAGATTTGACAGACGGGAGGCAGAGAGTTGAAATAAATGGGTCTTTTTCAGAGTGACAGGCAGTGATGAGTGGGGTACCACAGGGTTCAGTGCAGGGACCCCCAACTGTTTACAATATTAATTATTAATTTATTAGCGTTAACGATTTGGACAAAGGAATTTAATGCAATATTTCCAAATTTGCAGACAATACTAAGCTGGGTGGCAGTGTGTGCTGTGAGGAGGAAGCTAAGAGGCTGCAGGGTCACTTGGACAGGCTGGCCGAGGGGCAAATACTTGACAAATGCAATATAATGTGGATAAATGTGAGGTTATCCACTTTGGTGGCAGAGACAGGGAAGGCAGATTTTTTTTTTCTAAATGGTGGCAGCTTAGCAAAAGGTGACATGGTGGAATGTCATGGTGGAACAGTCGCTGAAGGTTAGCATGCAGGTGCAGCAGATGGTGAGGAAAGTTGTTGGCATGCTGGCTTTCGTAGCAAGAGAATTTGAGTGTAGGAGTAGGGATGCCTTGCTGCAGTTATACAGGGCCTTGGTGGGGCCACCCCTTGAGTATTGTGTGCAGTTTTGGCCTCCTAGTCTGAGGAAGTGCATTCTTGCTTTTAAGGGAGGCCAGCGAAGGTTCACCAGACTGATTCTTGGGATGGCAGGACTGACATATGAGGAAACACTGATTTGATGGGCTTGTACTCACTGGAATTTAGATGAGTGGGGTGGGGGGGATCTCATAGAAACATGTAAAATCCTGATGGGGCTGGGCAGGCTACATGCAGGAAGAATGTTCCTGATGTTGAGGAAGTCCAGAACTAGGGGTCAGAGTCTAAGAATGAGGGGCAAGCCATTCAGGACTGAAATGAGGAAGAATTTCTTCACTAAAAGTTGTGAACTTGTGGAATTCTCTACCACAGAAAGCTGTTGGGGCCAGTTCATTAGATATGTTTAAGAGAGAGCTGAATGAGGCCCTTGTGGCTAAAGGTATCAAGTAGTATGGAGAGAAAGTGAAAGGGATGCTGAAATTGCGATAATCAACCATAATCGCATTTAATGGTGGTGCAGGCTCGAAGGGCTGAATGGCCTACACATGCACCTATTTTCTATGTTTCTATGACAGAGATTACCCTACTCATTTTACAGTCTGCAACGTAAAAGCAGTATACCTCACCACCTGTGTATTTTCTTAAAGATTATAAGGGCAAGGCTGCAACAATGGCAACATTTTGCCACCTTGTGCATATGGTCTGAGTACTGCTGCCAAGCTCTCAAATCAACTTCTTATCATTCTTCATATCCGCCATCAACAGAAGGTACAAATCACACTCAACTGTTTTCAAAACATAAAGCATAACTTGGGAATTAAGAGTTGTTTTACTTATTTTTAATGACAATTTTGTGTGCAAAACAGCACTAAATTAGGATCTTAAAATACTTCCTTACAGTGTATGAATAGTGATGTGGGCATTCTACATTTTGAAATTGCTTCAGGTGAGTTCCCAATACATCTTTAATCTGATCCAACTATTTACATATTTGGACTAATCAGTATAATTATGATCACAATAATTTTCACTTCTTTAAATGGAGAAGGAGATACAGATGTGGTAAATTCATTCCCAATTTTTCCAAGCAGGTCTGTGAAGCAACCAGTTACACAGTTTCTTCTTCAGTTCTCTGCCTGAAGGCAGGCCCAACGCACAGGACTGTGATCTCCACCACCAGCTAGGCAGAAACAGGTCCCAGAATGGAGAATTGAACCTTGTGTTGTTGGCGCCAGTCTAAACTACATCAGCTGCCATCCAGGTAATCTGGGTTGCTGAGTCAACATGCATGTAAGTGCACTTTTACAAGCATATTGTAGCATATTAGAGCTGTGGATAATGATGGTCAAGGCTACAGCATTCTTTCCATCACACAGTCTGTCCTGCCCTTACTGCCTGCATCGTTTTATGTTGGAAGGATTTACAAGTTGTTACTGAACCTGTTTGGCGGCTTTAAGAATGTACCTTACTTGGCTGAAGTGGAACTGAACCCAAAACATCTGATTCTGAGGCAGGGACACTAACCAGTATTCCATAAGTTTCGAAAGCACAGTTTGTATGCTGACTAATTTTTAGTTTTATGAAAAGTCTTTTGCCAGGCTCCAGCAGCTTTTGTGGCTTTACTCATTTGCATGACACCTGTTGCAGACAGTAGTGTAGATGAAAAGTAAAAACAAACTGAGCAGCTTACACCCATGAAACGTCTACCAGTTTACTGTTTGTATCAATTTGTTACCATCCTTCACAGTACCGACAAGTTTGAGCAAAAGCAAAGTATAGAGTATGGTGACAATGTAAATGTGCTGCTCAAGACATAGTATAAAACATGAAGTATGCGTTATTACCCCATCAAGTTTCCAAAGTTCCGGGAACATACAACCAGTTAAAAGGTAAATGCAAAGATGCCCAGATCCATTAAAATCAGTTGTACAATTTGAAACAAAAACAAAAATTACTGAAAAAACTGAGCAGGTCTGGCACCATCAGTGGAGAGAAATCAGAGTTAACTCTTCAGGTCGCGTGACCCTTCTTTAGAACTTTGATTTGATTTATTATTGTCACATGTACCTAGTTACAGTGAAAAGTTTTGTTTTGTGTGCAGTACAGGCATATCATAACATACAAAGATCTTTTTCTGGTATATCGATTACATCATCGGTGCTGCTTCCCCCTTTCGTCCAGAATTGGAAAGGTTTATCTATGTCGCTTCCAGTTTCCACCCTGCTCTTAACTTCACTTGGTCCATCTCTGACACCACCCTTCCTTTCCTTGACATCTGTTTCTATTTCTGGGGACAGGCTGGCCATCAATTTCCGTGACAAATCCACTACCCTCCACAGTTACCTTGACTATGCATCCTCACCCCGCTTCCTGTAAAGACTCCATTCCATTCTCCCAGTTCCTCTGTTTCTGTCATTTCTGTTATGATTATGCCAACTTCAACAAGGGGTCCTTTGAAATATTTACCTTTTTCCTGAAAGTGAGGATTCCCCAGCACAGTAGTTGTCAGGGCCCTCAACTGCATCCAACCCATCTCTTGCACTTTGGCCCTCACACCTTCTCTTCCCTCTGACAACAGCGATAGGGTCGCCCTGGTTCTCACCTACCATTCCACCAACATCCACAGCCATAGGATAATTAGCCACCATTTCTGCCACCTCCAGTGGGATGCCACCACTAGACACACATTCCACTCCCTTTCCTTGTCAACCTTCCGCAGGGTTCGTTCCCTCCATGACTCCCTAGTCCACTCCTCCTTCACTGCCAAGCCCCATGGCACCTTCCCTTGCAATCACAGAAGGTGTAACATCTGCCCATTTGCTTCCACCCTTCTTAGTATCCAAGTCCCCAAATATACCTTCCAGATGGAGCAGTGTTTATGTGCACTTCATTCAATTTAGTCTACTGTTTTTGCTGCTCACAATGTGGTCACCTCTACATTGGGGAAATGAAACACGGATGGGATGACTGCTTTGCAGAACACCTACACTCTGTCTGCAGAAAAGACTCTGAGCTTCCAGTTGCTTGCCACTTCAACACATTGCTGTGTTACATGGCCAATATCTCTTGTCTCAGGCTTGCTGCAGTGCTCCAGCAAAGCTCAGTGCAAGCTGGAAGAACAGTACTTCATTTTCCACTTGGAATCTCTGCAATCTTCAGGATTCATTATCAAATACAACAGTTTTAGGGATTGAACACTTTCTTCCATGTTCTTACCCAACTCCCATACACAAGGCATTGTCATTACATAGGCTGCTACTACACGTATAACCCAATTTCAACTCCTAATAGTTCTCATTAGCATGTATTCATTCTCCCAGGCTAACCTTTACTTGACTGCTTTATCTGTCCAACTTTTTCTTCTCTCTCTTTGGGCTATATCACCACCTATCATTCACTCCTTCCCCCACCCTATCTTCTGCATAAATACCATCCTTTTCTCAGCTACCATCAGTTCTGAAGAAGGGTCACTGGACCCGAAATGCTAATTTAGATTTCTCTCCACAGATACTGCTAGACTTGCTGAGTATTTCCAGCAAAATCTGGAAAATTTTTGTTTCTGATTTCCAGCATCTGCAGTTCTTTTGCATTTTTGCATAATTGGAAATCTTGCTTTATGAAGTCTATCAGTATTAGCAAGCCTTAACTGCATTATATTAACTTGCAGATAGCTATAGAATGACCAACCTTGACCAACCTAGCAGCAGAAGTGTCAGATGAAATGGTGAAATGTCTGTTGAAGTACATGGGCAGATATTATTTGGGGGACAATGGGATGTGGATTTGTGGGCATTAAAGGATGTGGTGTTGAGTCAGAACTCTCTGACCAAAGAGCTGTAACCATGACTAGAGGCCACGTGAAAGGTTGCTGCTCACAACTCTCATTCACAGAGTGTACTTTCACAATTAGGAGGGGTCAGTTGAAGGGAGATATAGAAATCATACTTGACTCAAAACATTCGTTCTTTCTCCCTGCACAGATTCTGCCACACCTGCTATTTCCAACACTTATTGGTTCTACTACACTACATCTACTAATTTCCCTGTCTGCCCTGCTTGTTACATCCTTAAAAACTTCTTTAAAAATTAAAAGGAAGACATTGTTATGAAAGGAAAATTATGTTGAATCGGTGTGGTTATATAATGATTTTCTAAATGTTCTTGCATTATTGTTAATAATAAATTCTATCCACTTCCCAGTGGCAGATGTCCAAATAACTAGCCTATAGTTTCCTGCTTTCTATCTCCCTCCATTTTTTTAAATAAAGATCTTACATGTGGCTTTCCAGTTTCCTGGGTCTTTTTCAGAATGTAGGAAATCTTGGAAGAACTGCATTAATTATCTTTGCAGCCATTTCTTTAAAGCCCCACAGATTCAGGCCAACAGATCCAGGGGCCTTGTTCCACTAATTTTAATCCTATTAAGCTTCCTAGTATCTTTTCTCTAGTTTCCCTGATCTTTTGCTCTTTATTTCCCCTACCATAGATTGATAAATGGACTTAGCATATAAGTTGATCCCCCCCATTCCACTTTTCAGCCATGACATGCTATATACATATTATTAGTCAGCTCTACGAATGCACATTTTACTTGCCTTATAATTGAGAGCAAGGAATTGAGCTGATGGTGTGTTATGAAGATGCATGGAAGTTTGAGATAAAGCCTACACAGAGCCACCTCACATGGTGATTGACAAAAAGAAATAAGCCTCTCAACAAAATGAATCAAGTATGAAGCTAGTGTTAAGTTACAAATCGCAATGTTTGCTAACTTGTCAAATAATTGTCCTGCAATGAGGGAAATCTTTGTTGGTGTTGGTGAAAAACCTTGGTGAAACCATACAGATACTACGACTATGAATGAATGGATGCTGTGCAACAATTGCCAATGAGGAATGTTCCCTCCCAGTGGGGGAACACTTCAGCGGTCAAGGCCATTCGGCCTCAGATCTTTGGGTAAACATCCTGCAAGGTGGACTTTGTGATACACAACAATGCAGAGTCGCCGAGCAGAGGCTTATAACCAAGTTTGGTACCCATGAGGATGGCCTCAGCTGGGATCTTGGGTTCGAGTTGCACTACAGGTGACCCCACCACACTATACACTTTCACACATGCATACATACATGCACTCACTCACACAAACACATTCATTCACACACACCCACACACACACTGTCTCTTTCCCCCCTGCCCCCACTCCCTCGCTCTCTCTCTGTCACTCACACACAAATTATGGGGTGAAATTTTGTATTTGCAGGCACGTTTTATTTTGTTTAAAAAGCACACAATTTACAGTCAGTCAGTCAATATGGTGTTGTATTAATTCCGACAAAAAGACTCGAAACAAGGTCTAACGCCTAACATGCATTGTCTGACCTAAAACATCTCCTCTTCTTTATGCTGATAAAACCTTTAGTTCTCTCAGGACCGTGACTTGAAAGGAACTCGGGGGCGTACATATATATGTTCATCAATTAAAACCTTCTAACCGATTAAAGATTTAACACCATCCTAGGTTTATTTAGTACATCTTCATCAATGGTGTGAGCCTTTGATCTTTTACTTATAAATTCTGGGACTGATACTACCTGTCTCACTAACACCTGAAGAATGGGCGAGGCTCCGAAAGCTTGTGTTTTCAAATAAACCTGTTGACCTATAACCTGGTGTCATGTAATTTCTGATCTTGCCCACCTCAGTCCAACACCGGCACCTCCACATCAAGGTGAAAAACTGGCATGAGACTGAAAGAAAAAGAAATCTATCTTGAAGAATATGCCCAAGACCAAATGTGTCATGAAAACAGGGATCAGCTACTGGCCTTCTCTTGAGAAGCATGTTTTGAAGTGAGTCCTCAAAAGCTGCCAGAATGTCGCCATCTTCACCATAACTGAAATGCATATCACGTAAAGGTAAAGCCAGTTATAGGGCCACTATCCTATTTGAGAGAGGTGACTATGATGGTTTAACCTGAGGATCACCACGCTTCAAATGGGGGGGGGGAGAAGAGGTTGAGAAGGAGAACCTCACGGCAACCTCAACCTGGTGCAGGAATTGACCCCGTGCTGTTGGCATCGTATGAATCACAAACCAGCCATTTAAGCTAACTGAACCCCTAGAAATACATATGCACACTTGAGTGAGTCAGGTCAAATCCTGAGTCCAGCAAAGATTCCATTCCTGTAGTTAAGTAGTGTAACCACTTTATGGAATGAAAATGACTCATTACAGCAGAAGACCATGATGATCTTCATGATGAATCAAAATTACCAGTTCCCAGGGATTCACCATCTAACAGCAGTGAAAGCATGAGTACTTGTTATGTTACATCAGGAACATGGATGAACAGCCATGAATTATGATATGCTCAGTAATGGAACTGTGGAGTGAAAAGGTTTTGAAACAATTCAAGTGAAAGTGGCAGGACATAACCCTGATAAGTTTTAAGTGATGCACTTTGGAAGGAGTGACAAGAGAAGGGAGTACTTCATAAATGGCAGGCCCCTGGAAGCTCAGAGAACCAGAGGGATCTTGAGTTTGTCCACAGATCCCTGAAGGTAGCAGGTCAGGTCAATAGGGTAATAAAAGACAGAGGAGACACCTTCCTTTATCAGTCCTGCCGTAGATTGTAAGAGTAGGGAGGTTATGTTTGAGTTGTGCAAAATTTTGGTTAGGCGACAACTTGAGTATTGTGTGCAGTCCTGCTTGTCTTGGTGTAGGAAAGATGTGAATTGGACAGGGGAAAGTGCAGAGGATGGAGCAGCTTAGCTGTGAAGGGAGGTGGATAAGTTCAGGTTGTTTGCTTCAAAGCAGAGAAGGTTGTAAGCGGATTGTGGTGTGTAAAATTATGAAAAGCATAGATAAGGTGAATAGGAACCAACTGTTCCCCTTAGTTGAAGCGTCATTAACAAGGGGACATAGTTTTAAGGTGAGAGGTGGAAGGTTTAGAGAGGATTTGAGGAATTTATTTTTCACCCAGAAGGTGGTGGTGGAATGCACTGACTAGGAAGTTAGTTGATGTGGGAAACCTCACAACCTTTAAAAAGCACTTGGATGAGCACTTGAAATGTCATGACATTTCAGGCTATGGGCCAATGCTGAAAAGTGGTCCCACCAGTGCAGATTAAGAATAGTGTTTGTTGGTGCAGAGTCGATAAGTTATACGGCGTCTTCAGTAATATATAGTACTATGAGAAGACAAGATTCAATATGATACTAGCCTGTATGGCTAATGGAAGAACATTATTCATAATTTCATATGTATAACCATGTTGGAAATTATGAGACTTTCTGCGCGCCCATGACGATGGTTTGATGAATGAGGATGGAATGAAGTTTTGAATCAGTAGTATGCAGAATAAACATCCCTGTGACATGAAAAGAACGTAGCTTATTAGTATGGGTCATAGAATCCCTACAGTGTGGAAACAGGCCCTTCAGTCCAACAAGTCTATACTGACGCACACAGCATCCCACCCAGACCCATCCCCCTATAAACCCACCTAATCTACACATCCCTGAACACTCCGGGCAATTTAGCATGGCCAATCCATCTAGCCTGCACATGTTTGGACTGTGGGAGGAAACCGGAGCACCCAGAAGCAACCACAGACATGGGGAGAATATGCAAACTCCACACAGACAGTCGCCCGCGGGTGGAATCAAACCCAGGTCCCTGGCGCTGTGAGGCAGCAGTGCTAACCACTGAACTACCATGCTGCCCATCTTCATAACTATGTGAAATCAAGAGGCACCTGCAAAAAACACTGTCCATATTGTATTTATGTCCATATTCAACCTTTGGATGTATGGCTGAAAGAAATATTCCACGATTATTTTCACAATCAATGGAAAAAGTGGATGGTTGATGGAGGGGGTGAAAAGACTTCACAAAGAGTAAAAATATGCATTCGGTATTACTTGATGTTTTGTGTAGCTTTGCCATTGAGTTGTGGGATGCTATTAGTCTGCTGAATACCCAATTCAGTGGCCTGATTGAAGATGATTTGCTGAGTTGAGATGATTCTAAAACCAAATGTGTCACATCTAACCCAGAGTGAGAGTCACACAATGTTAACATAGACTGAAATGACTCTGAATAAATTTATCAAGTACTTTGGGTTGGATTTTGAAAACAGTGAATTTGACTGGTTTTAAAATGCTTTTCTTCTGGGATTCCAGTTATCTTTATACAATTAATTATTCAATAAGCCATGCACTTTAATTTACTATAAATTGCTGATGCTTTTTTCACATTTCAAATGGTACCCAAGCTGGTGATTCACATTTTATATTATCTGTATAGGTCAATCCCTGTTTCTGAAATTATTTTTGGAGAATTCAAAAATTGACTTATACTCTAACATCTAACATATCTTGAGATGCCTTTGCTGTCTGCTGCCATGAATGCAGAATCAAAACAGTTGTTTAAAGTTTCAGCTACTTCCTTGCTTCCCAGTAATAATTACTCAGCATCACCCTTTAAGGGACCAACATATACTAGTTTACTTTCTTCCTGTCTTGATATTTGTAGAAGCCCTTACTAATGGTCTTTTCCTCTTCCTTATTTACTCTCATATTCTAGTTTCTTTCCTTTTATTATTTTTTGAGTGTTCATTTGCTGAATTCTAAAGTTTTTCCAATCTTCTGTCTGGCCACAATTCTACGCAGTCATATACATCGCTTTCTCCAATTTGCTGCCATCCTTAACCTCCTTAATTAGCCACAAGTGGTTTATCCTTCTTTTGAAGTCTTTCTTTCTCAATAGAATATATTCTTGTTGAATGTTGACTAGAGGCAGTCTGTAATATCAGTAATGTGGAGTTGGGAGAATTTTGCTTTTACAATATAAAAGGTAGTTTAAACAAGTGCAGAAATAACATGGAAACTAATTTGGGAAGTCACATATTTCATCTCACAGATTTATTCACTTTCACCACGTTAAACCTGTTAACTCTTGAGATCATAGTTTTCTGGCTGATGATCACAATATTTATGCATTGATGTAGATCAAAACATAGACTACATTAAATGATCTATTCTTCGTTTATGTGATCATTATTATATTCAACTGATCAAATTCAACAATTATCCTAACTGTATTAGGCACATTAACTACTCCAAGCTATTTGCTTAATATATTCCTTGAGGACCAAATTCATTGCATGTCATTTCATGTCACTCCTACACACCCAAAACAGCATCAACAGATAATGGCACTTCAGTGCCTAGATTGAGAATGGTTTTAATATAATAAGTACCTGGCGCACATAGTGTTTATCATCGATATCTTGCATTTATAAAGCATGTTTTGTTTCATTCTAAAAATGAAGGAAGGTATCAGGAGCATTGAAAGAGTAACAAAAACCTCCTCAGAGAATTTTTTGAGGGAATCAGAAAAGGAGAAGGAGATGGATGAACAGGAAGGACGGCTAAGGGAATGGCTAAATATAATGGGATGAAAAAAGGGAGAAGCACAGCTGACTGGAAATTTGTTGAGATTTGCTGAGGCTTGCTTGTAAGGATGGAAAATTTTATGAAATACAGGTTGGGTAGGGCCTTGGTTGACTTTAAACATGAGGAAGTGAATTTTACATTGCTAGTGTCACAACCACACCAGGCCTGTCCACGTAGTGGTTCAGGAACCGCAACTTTGTATAGCTCATTTCACCTCCTGTAGATTTTTGAGTTTTCCAATTTAAAAAAAAACTAACAGCAAAGTTTTAGTGTCAAACAACTTAAAGTTTAGTTTATTATACTGTACGACTGAATATTACTAAGTAAGAAGTGATAGTTATTTGCTAAAATACTAGTACAAAGTTTAAAAGTAGGTACAGATGAAAGATACTCGTAAAGGTGAAAGTAAATTCTGTTTGTTACCATTATAGACCTGTTACTTGTTTGAAGATCCTCCTTCTGAAGTGAAGGAGTTGAAAACTGATTTCAGAATTCAATAAAGAAAGGCAACGGTCTAGTGGTATTATTGTTAAACTATTTATCCAGAAACTCAGCTAATGTTCTGGGAACCAGTGTTGAATACCCATTACTACTACTTTTCATAGAGATGGTAGATGGTGGAATTAAGGAATATTGATGACCATGAAAGCATTGTCAATTGCCAGAAAAATCCATCTGGTTCACTAATGTCACTAAAGAGGAAGAAATTTGCCAACCTTATCTGGACTGGTCGACATGTAATTCCAGGCCTACAGCAATGTGGTTGCTTCTTAACTGCCCTCTGGGCAATTAGGGAAAGACAATAAATACTAACCTAGCCAAAGATGTCACATCCCATGAGTGAATTTGAAAAAAAAGGTATGATGACCTTTTGTAGTTGAATAGTTGGCGATAAATCACTCAGATAACTAAACAGGACAGAATCTGGGATGAGCTGAGAGCTCCTTTATTCCACAATCCCAGCATTACAAGATGTGACTCTTGAGAGCTTGGTTCAGTACAGCAGTCCTCAGCTGGGTTGTGTCCATCAGTCTCTCTGTTGAAAACTCCTCTTTCTGATGGTGTTTCTAGGAGTGCTTATTGGAGTTCTGACAAAATTTTATCGCACAGCCTGTCTTATCACAACCAAAATAAAATGGCTGCTATGTAAAGTTTAATTACTCGTTGTTTAACAAAGCAAAGTTAATTATATTGGAATTCCCTGTGAGATCATTCCAGTCTCTTGATTCCTCAAAAGCTTTAACTCCTCGTGCTTTTAGAAGGACTCCCATGTTGTGCAAGGATTATTAGATTTTAAGTTTGTCCATTTATGACTGATACTGAGATATTACATCCATCTGTCTGATTTTATTGACTGACAATGAATCAGCAAGAACAACTTTATGACTATGTTCATTTTGTGTACATTTTAAACGATTGATTAGTCTTTTTTACAGAATATTTGGTATTTTGTTTAGGTAGTCATGGTGTACTTTCTCCTTAATTAGAAAATTGGAATTATTTACATATTATATAAATAATCTGTATTTTTACATAATCAAATTTGGAAACAAAAGAATCAGGAATACCCATTACTTTTTCTTTCCACAGACATAGCTGATGGAAAGCACAGGGACATCAGGTACACATCCGATACACAGTGTATCACAGCGATGCAGCTGCAAGGGGATCAGGTGTAAGAACTAAATATCTAAGGATATGCATCCTATTGAAAGGACAATCTGATAGGCAGGGGAGGTGGGGTTGTTTTGTTAGAATAAATGAAATTAAATCGATAGCAAGAAGTGATAAAAGAGTCAGAAGATAAAGAATCTGAATGGATAGAGTTGAGGAACTGCAATGGCGAAAAGTCCCTGATGAGAGTTATGTACAGGCTTCCTAGCAGAAGTCAGTATGTAGGGAAGAAAATAAATCAGTATATTGAAAAGGCATGCAAGAAAGGCCCTATTACAATAATCACGGGGACTTCAGTATGCATTTGACTGGGAAAACTGGGTTGGTACTGGATCCAAAGGAAAGGAATTTGTGGAATGCCTACATGGTGGTTTTTTTTTGGAAAAGCATGTAGTGGATCCCACTAGGGAACAGGCACTTCTAGATTTGCTGATGTGTAATGAAGCAGACTTGATTAAGGAGCTTAAGGAGAAGGAACCCTAGGGGACAGTGACCCTGCAGTTTGAGAGGGAGAGGCTGGAATCAAATGTAATGGCATTCACAATTGTGTAAAGGTACATAAGGGAGGAGCTAGCCACGATTGATTGAAAGGGGAGCCAACAGGAAGAGGATGGTGCAGCAATGATAGGAGTCTCTGGGGGTAATTTGGGTGGCCCAGCGGTAGTTCATCCCAAGGAAGAAGAAACATACTGAGGGTGGAACAAGGCAAACATTGCTGACAAAGGAATTTGAGGTCAGCATAAAAGCAAAAGAAAAACCATACAAGGTTGTGAAGATTAATGGGAAGCTAAAGGATTGGGCAGCCTTTAAAAAAACAGCAGAGGACAACTGAAAATTCAATAAGGAGAAAGATGATGAAATATGACCAGTAATATAAAAGTAGATTGCAAGAATCTTTTTAGATATCTAAAAGGTAAGAGAGTGACAAGAGTGGACATTGGACCACTCAAAAACAAGGCTGAAGAAATAGTAATGGATAACAAAAGAATGGTGGAGGCACTGAATAGGTACTTGCATCAGTCTTCACGGTGGAAGACAACAGTAGCGTGTCAGAACTTCAAGAGTGTTGGGGACAGAGGTGAGCGAGGTGGCAATCACTAAGGAGAAGGTACAGGGGAAGCTGAAAAGTCTGAAGGTGGATAAATCACCTGGACAAGATGGACTACACACCAGCGTTCTGAAAGAAATAGCTGAGGAGACTGTAGAGCCAGTGGTGATCTTCGAGGAGTCACTGCAGTCAGGGAGGGTTTCGGCTCTAGAAAATGGCTCATGTAATACCCCTGTTTAAGAAGGAATGGAAGCAGAGGATAGGGAAATTATAGGTTAGCCTGATCTCGGTTGTTGTTAAGATTTTAGAGTCTATTATTAAGGATGAGATTGCAGATACCTGAAAATGCATGATAAAGAAGGACTGAGTCAGCACAACTTCATCAAGGGGAGATCATGCCTGACAAATCTATTAGAATTCTTTGAGGAGGTAGTGAGCAAATTAGACATTGGAAAACTAATGGACATAATCTACGTGTATTTCCCAAATTTAACAAGGTGCCACACAGGAAGCTGCGAAATAAGATGAGAGCTGATGGTGTGAGGGAAAAGATACCGGCATGAATAGAAGATTAGCTGATTGGCAGAATGCAGAGACTGTTGATAAAAGGGTCTTTTTCAGGATGGCAGCTGGTGAATAGTGGAGTTCCACAGGGGTCAGTGTTGGGACCACAACTATTCATATTATACATTCACAATCTGGACAGTGGGACTGAGGCCATTGTTGCTAAGTTTTCAGATGACACAAAGATAGTTGGAGGGACAGGAATTGTTGAGGGAGGGTGCAGAAGGACCTTAAGGCTTGGAAAGATGGAATATAATGTGGGAAAGTGTGGGGTTGTAAACTTTGGTAAGATGAATAGAGGTGCAGATTATTTTCTAAATGGAGAAAGGCTTCGGAAATCTGAAGCACAAAGGGACTTAGGAGTTAAGATTAAGGATTCTGTTAAGGTTAACATGCAGGTTCACTTGGCAGTTAAGATGGAAAATGCAGTGTCACATTCATTTTTGAGAAGGCTGGAATACAAGAGCAGAGATGAACTGCTGAGGCTGTATAAGCCTCTGATCAGACCACATTTAGAATATTGTAAGCAGTTTTGGGCCCCATATCTAGGGAAAGATATGCTGGCCTTGGAAGGAGTCCAGAGGAGATTTACAAGAATGAAGGGCTTTTCATATGCAGAACAGTTGAAGACTCTGGGTCTGCACTTGGAGTTTAGGAGGATGGGGGAGATTTCATTGAAACTTGCAAAATACTGTGAGGCCTGGATTGCTAGGACGTAGAGAAGATATTTACAAATTTAGGAAAGACAAGGACCCAATAGCCTCAGACTGAAGGCACAATCTTTTAAAATTGAGATGAGGAGGTCTTTCTTCTGCCAGAGAATGTTGAATCCTTGGAACTCATTGCCACAAAAAGCTGTGGAGGCCAATTCACTAAATGTATTTAAGGCAGAGGTAGCTAGATTCTTGATTGATAAGGGAATCAAACATTACAGGGAGAAGGCAGGAGGATGGGGTTGAGAAACATATGAGCCATGGTCAAATGGCAAAACAGACTTGAAGGTCAAATGGCCTAATTCTGCTCCTATAGCTTATGCTCTTAGGAACCAATACAAGGTCTTCTAAGATTCTGTGTCCATTTTTCAAAGTCAGATTAAATCACTTTCAAAATTATAATGTTATAAATATATAGTTGGGACACAAGTTCTAGAGAATCGTGAACCAATGTAAGTTGGCAAAAGGGAAGTATTGGTTGGCGTAAATTTGCTTTGGGAATAGACACAGGGATTAGATATATGGATATTTTCAAGTTGACAAATAGAAGATGAATTGTCTCCATGATAGTATTGCAACATCAATATTTGGAGGTTAAAAGCTCATGGGTGAAAGTTTCAATTGCTGATGGGTTGAGAATTGATTAAGGAAGACACTTCTATGGAGATAACTGTAATCTTCATAGCAGAAATAACACTTAATACTAAAATATTAAATATGTTAACTGATCTAAATAGGAAGCTACATGCCAGTTAGCTTAATATCTGTCATGGGAAATTGCTTGAAACCATTATAAAGCAGTAAATAGGTTATTTGGGAAATCATAATATAATCCGGGAGCGTTAACACAGTTTTATGAAAGAGAAAGCTCATATGGATTAATTATTAGATTTCGTTGAAGGAGTATTAAACAATGTGAGTAAAGGAGTACCTGTAGATGTGGTGTACTTGGATTTCCAAAAGACATTCAGTAAAGTGCAACATCAAAAGCTGCTACAAAAAAACAAAATTTATGATATAGTGGTAATGTATTAGCATGGATAAAGGATTTGTTTAGCTAACAGAAAGCAAAGAGTTTGTATAAATATATTATTTTTACATTGGCAAACTATTTGTAGTCGTGTATTATTACTTAGGGATCAGTGCTGGGGCCTAACTATTTACAGTCCATGTTAATCACATTACTGAAGAGCTTGAACTTATGGTTATTGAATTTGATGATGACACAAAGTTTAAAAAGTAAGTTGCGATGAGGACATGAGTTTGGAAAGGGATTTGGATAGGCTAAATGAGTGAGAAAAAACTGGCAGATAGAACATATTGTGGGAAAATATGAATTTGTCCATTTTGGCAGGAAGAATAGAAAAGTAGTGCATTACTTGAATGGAGGGAGAGATTGCAGAACTCTATGGACCAGTGTGATCTGGATGAACTGACAATGAATGACAAAATGTGAGCAAATAGGTACATAATGAAGACAAGTGGAATATTGACATTTATTGTAAGTAGAATCGAATATAGAATAGGCACATACTACTGCAGCTGTAGAGGGCCATGGTTAAACCGTATCTGCAGAATTGTGTACCATTTATTTATGAAGGGCTAAAGAAGGTTCACTCAACTGAATCATGGGATGAAAATGATAGCTCTGGAGAATGCGCCTATATCTTTTGGTGTTTTGAAGAATAAAATAATTTAAGGATCTTATGGAAACATTTTTAACTCATATAAGAGCCTGAGGGCACTTGACAGGATGGATGCTAGGTGGTTGTTTCCCCTTGAGCAGGAGCCTAGAATGAAGGAGCAGCTTAAAAGTTAGGTGTCTTCCAGTTAATGCTGTAATGAGAATTTTTTTTTCCTCTCAGAGGGTTATTAGTTTGTCGAATTCACTTTCTCATAAAGGAATAAGGCTGGATTATTCAAGGCTGTGGTAGACAGATTATTGACTGCTAAGTGAATCAAGGGTTGTGAAGTGCAGACTAGAATGTAGAATTGAAGTTACAATCCGATCAACTATGAACTTATTGAACAGAAGAGTGCACCCAAAATGCTGAATATCTGTTCACGATAATTTTTGTACTTTGATGTCAAGCTATTAAGTAATGCAAAAAGTTTCAGCTTTCTACTTGCCATTGGAAGGGCCACGGAGTATTGAGTTTGTGGTGGGAATTAAAGTCCCCAGTGATTAGCTGAAAGAAAAGTTAATCGGAAACTGGATGACAGACAAATAGTCAACAGAGATGGTCCATGTGTCTGTGGATTATGCCACAAAGGGGAAGCATTTAGATGAAGAAGATGAAGAAATTTCAGGAATAGTGGTATGAAGGTGGGGAGAGAAGCCAGTTTTGGTGGTTCTTTTGGTCAGATAGATAAGTGTGCAAACAAAGAGAGGCAGGTTAACCAAGGAGAAGCTTCAGAGGAGAATGGTATAGTTGACTCTGCTAAAGGCTGCACAGAGTGCAAAGAGGACAAGGAGTCAGCCACACGACTTTGTTTCGGTTATAGATAAGGGTGAAAATCTGTTCTGAGGGATTCAAACAGTGTGGCGCATCAGAGATAGACTCAGATTTGAATGGTGCAACAGTGCATTTAAAAACCTTGCAGTGCTTGGAAGTTTGAAGATGAGGCAGCTTTGTTATAAGACAGAGGGGTGCTGATTTTGAAGAGGAGAAAAACACTTGAAGTAAAATCTACAACAATATTAGGGAATGGGTGAGGTTTCTATGAAGGAAAGTACATTTTCAAAAAGAGGCAATTGTATTTGTACAGTGTCTTCTACATCCCCAAGATGCCAAGGTGTCTTGAAGTATCTCATGAACAATTAAGTATTTTTTATTGCATACTATCAGTCAAGGAAGCAAAAGCAATGGTCAGTTTACTTATACAAGGTTCTTGGGACAGCAGTCAGGTTAATGACCTGTACTACTTTCAATGTCATTTGCTGCAATCCATGTTCATCTTAAAATACCACAATAGTTTATTTTATGTCCACTTCAGAGGACAGACGGTGCTTTACTTTACCATACCATTTCAAAATAACACCACTGCTGACAATGCGGCCTGAAACATCTGTTTGGATTATCTATTTAGCCATCAGAATGGGACTTGAACCCATAATATCTAAAGTTAGAGCTGTGAAACCACTGTTGAGTTAAGGTTGACAAGGTAAGGATGAAGGATTGGTAAAGACAAATTGTACAAAATAATTAGAATTGATCGCTGTATTTAACATAAGGCTTTTTTTGCTTTATAATTGTGCAGTGATTTGGATGTGTGGATTTTTTTTTGTACGTAAAGTCAATACTTCTATTAAACCCATTTAAGTCTATGGGGCAGCTTGCAATTTCCTTCTCAGTGTTTTTTTTAAGGTAAAATCTCCTCCGTGCTCTCTGTTTAATAAATTATCTAAGCAATGGGTTTGTAGTTTTGTTGCGTGCTAAACACAAAGTGTTGTAGTGCAATCGTACGAGGTTTGAATGATGCACTTTACTGACAGGATCCACCAATCAGATGAGCCACATGATGAAGACTCTATGGCAAAGCTATTGTGATAATTTTTCTTCTAAATTTTTGTAACCATTGCATTTTAAGTTATCTTTCATACCTGAGCTATATTCTTATTATCATATTAATATATCATGGAATGATTACGCTGTCTACAGATGACATGGCAGTTTCCACAGTGGAAACAGTTTGTAATCATATATATTAACAATCCAACTGATAATGCGCAACTTGTCCACTGCAAATTTATTGCTGATGTTAAGTTAATATGTCCAATGGAGCATTCGATCTAATAGTGAAAACTAATTAGCTTTGCAACCAGAAGTGACCTGTTTGACCTCGGTGAATAACTAACTTATTTGGTACTTGTGGTAACAGAAGTAATTTGGCTTGCAAAAAAAAATGCTCAGAGATAAATCACATTTGAAATAGCATGAATATCATACTTTTAATTAAAGTATCGTTTGAACAAAAATTGTAGTTCATTCTGAATAATTCTTTCGCCAGACTCTCTTATTTCAATGTTAAAAAACCCATAAAATTGAAGCTATTTGATTATCATTGTGTGAGTGCACTTGCTGCAATTTTCTTTCTCGTTTGCACCATGTACACCTGGTCTTGGGGCATTAGAGACAGAACATTGCAACAGAGACCATTTCATCACCCTTTTCCACTTTGGACACGTGTTCAGGGAACAGACAATAAGTTGGGAAACCCCTGAAACTGTCGTGGAGAATCACCAGGAGACGTAGAGAAGTCTTCAAGAACGTA
>JAHRHZ010000075.1:23709955-23720740 GCA_024137785.1 Ginglymostoma cirratum
TTTATAAATTACCTTTCTACACTCTATATTCTGTGTATTATCTTTCTATGTATTACTTCATCTACTTTGCGTCCTCCGTATGTACTATGTATGCACCATTTTATTTTCCATAAAACAAACAGGAATATTACAATTCTAAGCAAATAATAACTTGTTGTTTCCTCCTCCTGTTTCATTTTAATATACGCTTGGTGACATCATGGGCAAATATTTCTTGATTTCCTGGGCTCAAGCGCGCTCATTGCATTTTTACAATGCAATTATGCACACATTCTCATCAGACACATTTACTGTTTCATTAGGAAATTTGGTAGCTGATGTTCAACCACCCCCCTCTGCTGGTGAACAATGTAATTTTCTGTCATATGGACATAGAGGAAAATGAAAATATATGTTTTAAATATAACAATTTTAAAATGGATTTTTTTTCAGGTGCTGTTAATAAGTATATAGATATAACAGCAACTCTGCTGTGAGTTGTTGGAGCAGCACGGTGGCACAGTGGTTAGCATTGCTGCCTCACAGCGCCTGGGCAACTGTATGGAGTTTACACATTTTCTCTGTGTCTGCGTCGGTTTTGTTGGATTCTCTGGTTTCCTCCCACAGTCCAGAGATGTGCAGGCTAGGTGGATTAGTAATGGTGGACGGGGTGGGTTTGAGTGGGATGCTCTGGTGGAGCTCTGATGGGCTAGATGGCTTCTATCTGCACTGTAAAGGTTCTATGAATACCAAGAATCTACAAGCTATTAATCCTGTGTGGCAGTGATCCACAGGGCCTGAGAATTGATGGAAATTGGTCTCCCAATTTCACTAAAGATTGCTGCAGCTGACAATACTCCTTTCTCCAAATATGGAGACTTTATTCGTGAGCCATATGACAGAAGATCTCAATAAGACCTAGGAAAGAAAATTAGAGTCCTCCGAGAAGCTTTATGCTTTTCTGAGCTTCTGAGGAAATTGTTTAGTGTAGAATTGGCATCCAGCAGGTCTCACTGCAAAAATTCGAGTGGAGGATATCTAAACCTTCGTATTTATTACGGACTAATTTCTTGGTAAGAACCTTCAATATGCACTAGGCCCAATTTATGTATTTAAGGAGCTTCACGATTCTTTGGATATCTTTGCCTTTTTCTGACCTGGAGAAAAAAGAATGGGATCTGAGAGGTTAGCACTTTGGCAAACACCTGCCCAGAGTTGACACTGATATCCATTCGCTAAATTGTGTGTTTTTGATTTTGTTTTAAGAGATTGTAGTAGAGATACAGAGGGAGAATTAGATTAAGAACAAACTCAGCTCAATGACTAAGTAGCTAATGGGTGAGTGGATTAAATGCTATTTAGGGTATAGGTAGCCAACCTTTGGAGGAATACAAACAAGGTACAAGATGGGGAGCTTGCACTAACCAAGTCTAGAGGTAAGGACAAGACTTTTAACAGTAGTTAATCTGTGACAGAGAAGGAGCTGAGCTTTTAAGAGAAGAGGTAGTAGATAGCGAGTGGATAAGGATCTGGCAAATGGAGTACAATGTGGAAATAATATGAAATTGTCTGTCTTGTTAGGAAGAATAGAAAAGAAGCACATTATCTAAATGGCGAGAAGTTGCAGAACTCTGAAATGCAGAGATCTGGTTGTCCTAGTGCATGAATCGCGGAAGATTAGTATGCAAATTCAACAAGCAGTATGTTTTATTTTCTTGTGAGGGAATTGAATACAAGAGTAGGGAGGTTATGCTTCAGTTATACAGGGCACAGGTGAGGTCTCATCAGAGACAGTACTGGTTACCGTATCAATGGAAGGATGTTAACGCATTGGAAGCAATTCAGAGAAGTTTTACTAGACCGATACCTGGAGTTAGCAAATTATCTTATGAGGAAAGGCTAAGCAGGATAGGCTTACATCCTCTAGTGTTTAGAACGGTCAGAGGTGACTTAAATGAAACACACAAAATCTTGAGGGGACTTTGTCTAGTCTTTGAAATTCCCTTCTTCAAAAGGCAGTGGATCTGGAATCTTTCAATATTTTTACGCCACAGGTGGATAAATGATTGATTACCAAGCGGATGAAAGATTACTGGGGACATGCAGGACTGTAGAGTTGACGTTAAATTCAGATAAGCCATGACCTCATTAAATGGTTGAGTGGGGTTGAAGGACCAAATTGCTTACCCTTATTCGTATGGTCTTGGTGATGGAGATGATATGTGGTCAGAAGCTTGAGTTTGTGGTCAGGGAATGGAGTTTATGGAATTTATGGCTTATTTGGAGGGAATATCTACTTATCTAGTGATGAGTATCAGAAAAAAGGTGTTGCAGATCAGAGACAATGTCTCAATAGAGAGATTTAATGGTGTAGTAGAGTCAAGTGCTGTCTGCACACATGTGAAAGCTAACAAAAACAGAAACTGCTGGAGAAACTCAGCAGGTCTAGCAGCATCTGTGGAAAGAAAGCAGAGTTAACATTTCGAGTCCAGTGTCCCTCTTCTAGCATCCACAGCCCTTTGCTTTATTTTAGTGAAAACTAACATTATATTTTTCCAATTATGTTTGTGAGAAGTAAAAGGAAGGCAAGAATTGATTTTTGGAAGTTACCAGAATTATTAGTGTAGGAAGGATAATTCTTTAGCTATAATTGGATAGATAAGAATGGAACCAGGCTAGAGAAGGCTCAGCAGCTAGATATTAAAAGACAGGCATTGGAGGATGGTGTTGTCATTCTGTCAAAGCTGCAGACAGGTTGAGAACAATGATTTTGATTTAGATTTAGATGTTATTGCCATGCATACTTAAGTACAGGAGTACAGTGAAAACTTTATAATGTCACCATACATGGTGCCATCTTAGGTGCAAAAGTACCTAGGTACAAAAAACTTAGGTACAAAGTAGCAAAATAAATTAAGTTAAAATGTCAAGCATTACCTTCATAGAATAAGCAGAAAAAATAAAGAAATAAGGTAATAGTTAGCATTAAAGTCCTTCTTGATATAAACGAGAAAAATACAGGAATAATAGCTCGCTCTTCGGGAGACCTCAGCCGCCTGTTTTTGCTGCAGTTGCCTCCCTGATCTCCTCCTGCTGCCTCTGGAACATGCCCAGGCAGGACTCACTCACACACTGAGATATCACCACGCCAGGTCAAGAGACTGCCGAGAGACTAGGCCAAGAGCTTGCCACGCTGGGCTGAGATACTGCCATGGACCGCCAAGTGACCAGGCCAAGACACTGCCTCAGGCTGCCAAGAGGCCAGGCAGAGACTCTGCCATGCCGAGAGACTGCCACGGGCCACTGAGAGGCAGAGCCAAGATACCACCAGGCTGAGAGACCGCCTCGCTGTCAGTGCTGAGGATGGGAGTAAAGAAAAGAAGAAGGATAAAGGAAGGAAAAAAAGAAGTAAATAAAAAGACAAATGGCTGGAGTGGACAAGGTCTATAACATTGCCATATTGGAAATAATGGAAATGAGAAGGGAGACATTATCAGTGTCGGAATGCCATTTATGACTTTCACAAAGAATGTAAAGATCTGTGTTGGGGTGTGGAGTGCATAAACCTGACTGGAGATGCTTAGGCAGGAAAGATGGGAATGGATTTGGGAGGTGACAACCTGTTAATGGACTTTGGAGAAGAAAAAGAAGGGTGGCATGGTGGATCTGTGGTTAGCACTGCTGCTTCACAGCACCAGAGACTCACATCCAAACCAGCCTCAGGTGACTGTCTGTCTGGAGTTTGCGTGTTCTCCCAGTGTCTGCGTGGCTTTCCTCCACATGCTTCAGTGTCCTCCTACAGGCCAAAGATGTGCAGGTTAGGTGGATTGTCCATGTTAAATTGCCCATTGTGTCCAGGGATATGCAGTTTAGATGGATTAGCCATGGGAAATGCAGAGTTACTGGGATAAGGTAAGGAGGAGTGTAGGGGGTTGTCTGGATGGGATGCTCTTCGGAGGGTTGGTGTGAACTTGATGGGCTAGATAGGCTGAATGGCCTGCTTCCACATTATGGGGATTCTGTGATTGTAAATGGGATGGAATTTATGAGGAAAGAGGCATCAGAGGCAAGTTTTTCTCAGGTTGTTGAATGACGGCATGTGCAAAAGGAGTTGGGACAGTGCTGGAAAAGGGACCATTAATGATATCGGCTAATGTGAATTACATCCAGTACTCTGACTTCATAAATGTACATTTGCTTTGTTAATTATGTTTAGGTTGCCTGGAAACCTAACTTTTAAAGAATTGAGTGCTTGATAATAGAACATCAAAAAGCAGCGCAGTTTTAATGAGTTCTGGTGTCTGAACAAACTAAAAGCCTCTAATTTAACTGCCTACTTGAGGTAGATGTTTCAACAAACATGATACAAAAATCTAAGGGTCATGACTTTTTTGCATGTAACCAGAGTATTGCTTAGAAACCACAAAGCTGTAAATGTAATTCAGAAGTAGTTTTTTTAAATGTCGGCACATTAATCCATTACATACTTTTTTTTTGTTGGATTTATGTTTGATATTTTTGTGTTTTATGCTAATTATAAATGAATGCCTCAGTTGCCATAGTTTGTGAAAGCTCTTATCTTTGCGTAACATATAGCATTTCAAAGTGAGTGTGATAAGCAGTCTGAGTGCCTTCGTGAGAATTGAGTCACACTGCCCTACAACCACTTGTGGAATATCTGTGGATGTAGCTAGACATGTTACCTAATACAGATAGGATAGGCATGTGCCAATAATATGACTATCAAATCCATCCAGACGCAGATTAAGAAACCACTGAGAGAAGTAATAAAATTTGAAGCTGTTATATTTTACAGCATGCAAATATTCTAACAATAATTTGGTGAAATTCACTCAGGTAAATCAGGTATCACATTATAAAGTCACATCCAGCCCACTAAAAAGTTGAACTAAACATTTTGCCACATCCCTGATGATTTGTCACGGGCTCTACCATTGCCGGATTTCTGTGTTTTGCACCATTTTAAGCCTGCTAAACAAGTGCAAGGTATACCAATTTTTACCATAATGAATTCTAACTGTATTTGAATATTTCTTACGTCTTAATGAAAACCCTTTTTAGGCTTCATCTATACCCTTCATTTATTTAGTCATGGCATGTTCCCACCATCCCAAGGATCAGTCTTTGCCATATTTTCTCTGCAACAAGAACATTATTCCTCAAATAAAGAGACCAAAACTGCACAGAGTACTCCAGGTTGGCCTCAACAAGGCACTGTATAAGTGCAGCAGAACATTCCTGCTGCTGTACTCGAACCTCCTTGCTGTGAAGGCCAGCATAACGTTTGCCTTCTTTACTGCCTTAGATGTTAACTAACTGTTGACATTGGGGTTGACATGGCTGAGATGATGGTAATTGCTGTTTGGGTCTAACTCATGCTCTTGAGGCGGTGGTTTAGAGTCAGCAGTATTGTGTTCCTTGACAGCATGGAAAATATGGCGTTGATGATAAACATGGTTTGGAGCTCAGTCAATACCAGGTGTTGCCAAGGCTTGCCCTCCCAGGCCCCTTGTTTTGCAAACTCACCTGCTTTAACTTTAATGATCCCAAATTTCTCTATCTCTTGCCTGCTGTACGATATATTTCAGTACTGGTACTGAAAGTAATGGTTTCCCATCTGCTGACATCTCACTTCCCAGAAGGAAGGCAAATCAATGAGGCTATTACAAACATATATGCTATCAGAGCGAAGGTCTGATAGGTTCAGGAAGTCTTCAGGATGACTCACTATACAGGCTGCCACTGCTAATCATGCTGCTTGTGTGCTCATACTTCTTGATAATTTTAAAGTAGCGCATCATGTGTTACCCCAGTTGGAGTTTCCACATAAATGCCATATCCTATCTTACTCTTATTGTTTTCTACCATGGAGAAGCCATTGATAAATATTTTAAATTGGTCCTCTATATCCTCCACCCCTGTTGACTTTGGAACAAATGATCCTTTAGGATTATTTGTTTCAACTACAGCACAAACATGTGGTTCATTCTGATAAAGCAAATTGTCTGTTAAAAGGGTTATTTTTGTTTTTCACCTGTAATGTGCATGTCTTGGAACATGAGTGTCCATTGAACTATTCTGTTCTGACTAACATTACCATTCTTAAGATGTCCATCCAGCAGTAAATGAATAGTGGAATAGGGTATGTTCTGTTAGAATGGCAAGACAATTAAGGCCAAGTCCATACAAAAAATATTGTATTGCCCAGAAAACAGCAAGCAAATGTTTTCCACAAACGAGAAACCTTGTTCTGCTGGTGTTAATAGCCTGGAGGCATAAGAGACAGGACCTAAATGTTGATCAGAGATAGTAAGAACTGCCGTGTCCATTTTGTAACAGTACAGCTGCTAATGTGTGTCTTCGGATGCTACTTCTAGTGCAAATGGTAGCTTTGGGTCTGGAGCCTGTAGTGCCAGAGCTTGAATTAATGCTTATTTCAACACGCTTACTGATTGTGTGTGTTATTCCATCTATTCCCATGGAACATTGTTTTTCAACAGATCTGACAATGGAGCTGCTTCAGTAGCAAAGTCAGAAATCACACGACGCCAAGTTATAGTCCAACAGGCTTATTTGAAAACACAAGCTTTCGGAAGCTTGTTTCTTCTTGCTTGTGTTTTCACATAAGCCCGTTGGACTATAACCTGGTGTTGTGTGATTTCCGACCTTGTCCACCCCAGTCCAACACCGGCACCTCCACATCTGTAGCAAAGTCATCAATATGATTTCTAAGTACCCAACCAATCCTAAGAACCATCTTAATGTGCTCGTGTCTTTGAGTAAAGGCAGATTACAGATAGACAAGGAACGGATTGATGCTATCTCCCATTTACCAAGTGTCATCACTGTACCCAAGTAAGGGACTTTCTGTTTCATGATCTGTGTTCTTTCAGTTAACTTTCAATCTTAGATCTGTGAGAAGAGTTAAAAGCTCATGTAGCAGAACTAGGTGTTTGTGTTTGTATCTGTATCTATATCTGTAGCAACAATCATCTATATACTGTACTAGGCTATTAGGGTTAGAAAATGTTCTAATCCCTTTGTTAATCTTTGATGGAATATGGATGGGGAATTATGGAATCCTTGTGGTAAACAAGTCCAAATATACTGTTGTTCTTAAAAGGTAAACACAAATTTATACTGACATTTCTAAGGTTTTAGAATAGATTTGTAGCTCGGGTTGTGGATGTTGTAGTTGGTTGGCTCGCTGAGCTGGTTTGTTGTTTTGCAGACGTTTCATTACCCTGCTGGGTAACATCATCAGTGCAGCCTCCGATGAAGCGCTGTTGTGTTTTCCTGCCTGTTTTTTAATCTCTGGTGTCCGTTGAGCTGGATTACCTCACTTCCAATTTTCCTTCGCAATGGAGTGTAGATGGGGTCCAGATCTATGTGTTTATTGATAGCTTTCTTAGTGGAGAACCAGTCTTCTGGGAATTCCTATGCTTGTTTCTGCTTCGCCTGTCCCAGGATCCTGGTGTTATCCCAATCAAATTGGTGGTTTTCCTTAACCATGTGGATGGAGATGAGTGAGTATAGGTCATGGCAACTGGCAACAAAAAGACATGACTACTACTCACTCATCTAGGGATTTAACCTTTCCCTTTAGTTCTGTGTTTTCTGATTCGTCTCATTTTGTTTGCTGTAGGAAATAAAGTGAAATAATTCTGTTAAAATTACTAACAATTCTCTTAAGTTTACTTGCAGAAGATTCTGAGGATTCTATGATCAACCAGGCCCAATTACCATGCCCATAAGTCCAGAGCAAATAGAAACCTATCAGCTGACTGAAGGGCTAATTTCCCTGACCTCGAGGAAACTCAGAAGCGAGGCCTAACCAGTCTAGGAATGAAACCTGACCCCGCAGTTCCCTGACACTGAGGAGGCCAGCCCCAACCAGCCCAGGAACAACACCTGACCTTCAGGGGACCAGACAACGTGGAGGCCCGAAGGAACCGACTCAAAGACACCCAGAACAGCCGTGCTAAGGACCCTGTTGAGTGCACACAATTACTTCTTGGGTGCAGCACACTTCCATCACTGTTGTCTGCAATAGACCAGAAATGGACACCTTCCCAGGAAATGTGGGAGACCTGCAGATGAGACTGAAACAATGTGTTTCAAGTCCACCCTCCACGGCATACTGCTGGCAAACATCCAAGTTATTGAAAACAAACTAGATGACCTTAAAACTAGACTTACCTTCCAGAGGGAACTGAGAGACTGCTGTGTCCTTTGTTTCACAGAGGCATGGCTCACTCCTGTTACACCTGACAGTGCCTTACAACCTGAAGGTATCTCAATACATGGTATGGACCACACAGTGTCCTCAGGCAAGGCTAGGGGTTGGGGTTCTGCCTCCTAATCAATACCTCCTGGTACTCAGATGTGATAATCCTGGCAAGTTACTGCTCTCTGACCTAGAATATCTAACAGTGAAGTGCTGTCCCCACTGCTCGCCGTGCGATTTCACCTCTGCTATCCTGACAACCGTCTATATACCACTCCACACAGAAGTGAAGAGTACATTTGATTAAGTATACAATGCTACAAACAGACTTGAGATGGCATACCCTATGGCTTTGTTTGTCATAGCTGGTGACTTCAACCAGGCCAACTTTAAGAGTGTGCTGCCATCAATATGTCTCCTGTTCCACCAGAGGATCAAACAGCCTCGACCAATGCTACACAACTATCAAAGATGTCTACGGTTCGACACCCCAGGCACATTTTGGAAAATCAGATCACAACAGTGTGTTCCTCCTCCCAGCCTACAGGCAGAAATTGAAATGTGAGGACTCAGTACAGAAAGTAGTACAGTGCTAGGCTAAGGCAGCAGAAGAACTTCTACGGTTTTGCTTAGAATCAGTGCTGTAAAGCAGCTGCACTTTTTTAAAAACAAATTACAGGAACGAATTGTGAGTTGTTGAGATTGTTGCTTTTTTCAAGTGGTGGATGCAAGAGATCTAAGATACCACAGCATCATAGATGTGTATGGAGTGAGCTTCACCCAGAGACAGAATGCTGTTAGCTTTTTCGTATTGGGTTCAATTGTGGAGGGCAGGAGTCATTAGCATGACAACAATTTGCTGGCTCCTGGCTGGTGAACAGTGTGTGTGTGTGAACAATACCTCCAAGAAAGGTCTCACTGACTTGTTCAGATCACAGTCTTTGGCGATAATTATTTTTGTTCCTCCCTCAAGCTGATGTAGGGGAACTCCTGGTCTTCAGCCAAGAACGTGATGGCTTGTATCCCTTGGCCATCTCTACCTTACTACTCAACTGTTAATCTGTCTTATTTTTGGGGCTGTTAATCTATGCTGTGTCAAGCACTTGTCTGAATCCTTTTCACCAGAGTATGATACAACCACTCATCACGTCAGGATAACTGTTCTCTCTTGTCCACCTTTATCTGAAGGTTAGTTGTCTTTTTTTTCTAAGAAAAAATGGTATTTCAATTGTCCCTGTGCTCAGGATTCACTGGGGAGCTCCTCTTGGTTTGCCAGGATTTAGAAAATTAATGCAGGTAATGAAGTGTCACAAGGGGATGAGTCGGCGGGGCAGCAAGAGGGCAAGCAGGGTTAGTACTGTCAGGGGTTGGTCTGATGGTAACAGAAGTTGTTGGAGAAACACAGCAGGGCTGGCAATATCTGTGGGGAGAAAGCACAGTTAAATGTGTCAAGTCCAATAACCCTTCTTCACTGGACTCGAAACATTAACTCAGCTTTCTCTCCACTGATGCTGTCAGATTTGTTGTGTTTATCCTGCAATTTCTGTTTTTGTTTTAGATCTTTAGCAGCCACTGTTCTTTGTTTTATTATAGTTGGACTGATGTTGTTGGCCAGGTGAAGAAAGGGCTGTTGACAATTGTACAGGTCCAAGGGATGCTACTCAAATCACGGATATCCAGTATTCTGGGAATGATATACAGTAAAATGGAGATAAAAACAAATGTAAGGGCCACCATAATGGTAAGATAGGTGGTTACTGAGGTAAGCTTGGTAAGATTGTGGATTGAATTGTAGTGAGTTTTGTTGTTTTAAGATAATAATAACTTCAATTTATTGCCAGTGCATTTGACAGCAGGATTTCCATGACTGAACAAAGACTCACCACCACTCATCACTCTTCAAAACACAAAAGCCTCCATTATCTATTAAATGCCAAAACTTCTATGTCTTTCTTTCTATAGATGTTTTCTTGCATGGTCTGGATAAAAAACAATTGCATTTTGCAATTATTTGTTCATAACTGAATAGTAAAACTTTCAAAGGTATGAAATTATAATTAGCCAATACCAAACATCATTAAATGTCTTTTAACATCCTATAGGTGAATTGGCATTAGCCATATTACTTATTTAACATTCAAACTATGGGCACAGTTGCCTTAATTTATTTCCTAACATTGCTAATATGCAGAAATATTTTAAGTTCCCTAATCCAAGTAGTTTTTCAGTTTAATGGGTGGTTTCAAATGATTGTTACCCATATTTTTCCAAAACTGTTCTTCATCTCCTGAAAATTTTGGTTTGTTATTCTGCTACTGTTAAGAACATCATATATTCTGTTCATATATTTGTTTCTGAATTGACCTTGCACTTGGCAAACTGTAGATGCTGAAGACACTTTATTGAAAAACTGCTAAACAGACCCAGGATAATTCTAGAGATAGTAGGAACTGCAGATGCTGGAGAATCTGAGATAACAAGGTGTAGAGCTGGATGAACACAGCAGGCCACGCAGCATCAGAAGAGCAGGAAGGCTGACGTTTCGGGCCTAGACCCTT
>JAHRHZ010000075.1:23725740-23770379 GCA_024137785.1 Ginglymostoma cirratum
TAAACCCTTCATCAGAAATTTCTGATGAAGGGTTTAGGCCCGAAACGTCAAGTTTTCCTGCTCCTATGATGCTGCTTGACCTGCTGTGTTCATCCAGCCCCATGCCAGAAAATTTCATTTGGCTTCATCAGCTCACCATATTATTGAGCTTCTAATTTTACAAACAAATTATTTCAAGTTCTTTACTGTCTAGAGGTTAAATTCACATCCAATTACGTCTTCCAGAGTCAAAAGTTAGGCACTTTTGATTTTGAAAACATATGAACAGTGTCAGTATTTGCTGCAGCATGTGGCAGGCCGTTCCATAAAACAAAACGAATAGTTACAAAAACATTCATTTTCTAGTTCCACAACCAAGTGTGTTCATGTTCCTGGATTCTGTGCACCAGAATGCTTTTCTAAATTCAACATCTTTAATGGATTAGAGTTGATAAATTAGAACTGTCAACGCACTAATTTACTTTCCAATTTGGCTACCTAACTGTAAAAGTAAATGACTTGCATTTTATTTTGAATAGGGAAAATATTGGGACCTTCGATGGGCAATAAATTTAAATCAACATGAATTTATGATTGAATAAATTAATTATTTAATAATAATATAAAGATTAATGTGACAATAATTTTAAGAGATACTGAAAGCTTGAGTGATTCATTTTACTTACTTATGAATTTTAGAACGTATTGAATTTCTTATATCAGTAAACAGGAATACACTAATTGTATCATCTGGCTAGATATCCTACTTTCATGTCTGTTTAAATTTATTTCAGCCTCAACTACTGAGTGTCACCAGTAGAGACTGCTACTATTAACTTATTTCTGTTACAAAACTACGTCTGTCTTCCCCTCATTCCCGGACATCTGCTGGGATTAACTATCTCCAGTTGTGGCCCTAATATTCTGTTTTGGCTGGATAAAGCATTTTTTCCATCTGTGTTCACTTCACTCTTCCCTGCTTACTTCTCCAATATTTTGAAATATAAATTTACTTGCATAATCCCAGATTCCTCTGTAATTCTTTGCCCTGTTTTGGAGCAGATTTACAGTAATCACTGATAATGTCTCCTGAGTCCATTTATATTCAAGCTCCCTGAAAGTGTGAAGTAAAAAGTAATGATATTTGGCATCTCGGGTGATCAATAAATAGTAGTCAGAAATCGCGAGTCACTTGACTTTCACTGTAACAGCGATGCCAAAGAAAACAAATGTGTGTTTTTGTTCTCTGCTGCTGCCAGTGCTTGTAGGTGCAACTCAGGATCAGGGCTCAATCAAATTACATTCATTACAAATACATAAACAACAGCTTCCACAGAAACATCTGTCATAGAGATTAAATCCTCAGTGCTACCTGCAGGTCTATAATAAATTTCTGCAAATTAGTTAGAGGTGGCAGAGGCTCAGGCCAATATCCTGTGGACATGGGCTCAAATCCCAATCTCCTCCTCCATTGATGCTGGTGGAACTTAAATTCAATTAATAAATTTGGTGATGGTGACTTTGGGCTGAATCTTATCAACAAATGGCTAAATGCCAACTTTAGGAGAGTTTCACTCCACAAGCCCAAGTGGGTTTTCACATTCTCTCTCCCCAAACTTCCATCATTACCTATGCACCATGCCCTCGTGGCTCCTGCTCATTATATTCTCCCAATTGCTGTAGACAGAAGAACCCACCATTGCTGGAACCTCTCAGGATTCCTGGTGTGGATGCCATCTTTAAATCCAATATATGCACTATATCATATGCAGCTGCCTTGAATGGTTCATTTTATTTGCCCTGGACGTGTTGATCAGAGGATAATTGATATCCCATTTTGTCGATGCCACTGCTCGATGGGATAGGGGTCGAGATGTGCTTTGTGTGGTCATTGTCCGTAGAGAGTTCCCTGAGATGGTAAATGATGGAGTTCTGGAGGACAAGGTGGTGAGCTGGTGTTGCCAACTTATGCCTCTTACTTTGATTATCAAGAATTGCTGCTGTCTTGTTTCTATGCAGTGGTTGGGAGAATAGGAAACTCCACATCAATAAGGTGAGACGACATAATTGTGAGGATGTTAATAGACGCAAATAGGACTCTCACAGCTCATGATGAGAATCTCATCTCTCTCATAGAATCATAGAGCCGTACAGCATGGAAACAAACCCTTTTGTCCAAATCATCCATGTCGACGAGATATCCTAAATTAACCTAGGCCCATTTGCCAGCATTTGGGCCATATCCCTCTAAGCCCTTCCTATTTATGTACTCATCCAGATGCCTTTTAAATGTTGTAATTGCACCCACCTCTACCACCTCATCTGGCAACTCATTCCATACACGCACCACCCTCTTCATGAAAAGGTTGCCCTAAGGTCCCTTTTGAATATTTCCCCTCTCACTTTAAACCTATGCCCTCTAGTTTTGGACTCCTGGGAAAAGACCTTGGCTATTCATCCTATCCATGCCCCTCATGAGTTTATAAACTTATTTAAGGTCACCCCTTAGCCTCCAAAGCTCCAGAGAAAATAACTCCAGCCTACTCAGCCTCTCCGTGTAGCTGAAACCCTGCAACCCTGGCAACATCCTTGTAAATCTTTTCTGAACCATTTCAAGTTTCACAACATCTTTCCTATAACAGAGAGACCAGAATTCCAAAAGTGGCCTAACCAATGTCCTGTACAGCTGCAACATGACCTCCCAACCCATACTCAATGCCCTGACCAATAAAGGCAAGAATACCATACGCGTTTTTCACTATCCTGTCTACCTCCGTCTCCACTTTCAAGGAAGTATGAACCTGCAGTCCAAGGTTTCTTTATTCAGCAACACGCCGCAGGACCTTACCATTAGGCATATAAGTCCTGCCCTGATTTGCCTTTCCAAAATGTACCACCTCGCATTTATCTAAATTAAACTCTATCTGCCACTCCATGGCCCATCAGCCCATCTGATTAAGGTCCCTTTGTACTCTGAGGTAACCTTTGCTGTCCAATTTTGGTGCATCTGCAAACTTACTAACCATACTTCATATGTTCAGATCCAAATCATTTATATAAATAACAAAAAAGCAGTGGACCCAGCACCGATTCTCGTAGCACACCGCTGGTCACAGGCCTCCAATCTGAAAAGTAAACCTCCACCACCACCCTCTATATTCTACCTTTCAGTCTGTTCTATATCCAAATGTCTAGTTTTCCCTGTATTCCATTTGATCTAACCTTGCTAAACAGTCTATCATGCAGAACCTTGTCAAACACCTTAATGAAGTCCATATAGATCACATCCACCGCTCTGCCTTCATCAACCCTTTCTGTTACGTCTCGAAAAAACTCAATCAAGTCAGTGAGACACAATTTCCCATGCACAAAGCCATGTTGATAATCCCTAACCAGTCATTGCCTTTCCAAATACAAGTAAATCCTATCCCTCAGAAACGTAGAAAATAGGAGCAAGAGGAGGCCATTCGACCCTTTGAGCTGGTTCCACCATTCTTCAAAATCATGGCTGATCATCCAACTTAATAGCCTAATCCTGCTTCCTCTCCATAACCTTTGATCCCAGTCACCCCAAGTACTTTATCTAGTCGCCTCTTGAATACATTCAATATTTTGGCATCAACTACTTCCTGTGGTAGTGAATTCCACAGGCTCACCACTCTATGGGTGAAGAAATGTCTCCTCATCTCCGTCTTAAATCGTCTACTCCAAATCCTCATACTGTGACCATTGGTCCTGGACACACCCACCATCGGGCACATCTTCCCTGCATCTACCTTGGCCAATCCTTTTAGAATTTTATAAGTCTCCATGAGATTCCGCCCCCCCACAAGTTAATCTGAACTCCAGTGAAAACAGTCCCAACCCTAGTCAATCTCTCCTCATACGTCAGACCTGCCATCCCCAGGATCCCCTTCAACAACTTGCCCACCACTGATGTCAGGCTTACTGGTCTGTAGTTCCCTGCTATTCCTTACCACCTTTCTTAAATAGTGGCACCATGTTAGCCAACTTCCAGTCTGGCACCTTCACCTGTGGGTTTCGATGATGCAAATATCTCAGCAAGGGGTCCAGCAATCACTTCCCTAGCTTCCCACAAAGTTTGAGGGTACACCTCATCTGGTCCCAGGGATTATCCACCTTTATGCATTTTAAGATGTCCGGCACATTTAAGATGTCGTTATTCATTTCCCCAAGTTTTCTAGCTTCCATAACCTTCTCCACAGTAAACACTGATGCAAAACATTCAGTATCGTCCCCCAACTCCTGCAGTTCCACATAGGCGGCCTTGCTGATCTTTAAGCGGTCTTACTCTTTTGTCCCTAAATATTTGCAGAATCCCTTTGGATTCTCCTTAACCCTATTTGCCAAAGCTATTTCATGTCGTTTTTGTGTCCTTCTGATTTCCCTCTTAAGTATACTTGTACTTCTTTTATACTGTTTTAAGGATTTGCTCGATCCCTGATGTCTATAACTGACATATGCTTTTTTCTTTTCCTTGACCAAAACCTCAATATCTCTATTCATCCAACATTTCCTACACCTACTAAGCTTGCCCTTCATCCTAACAAGAACACACTGTCTCTGGATTCTCGTTATCTTATTTTTGAAGGCGTTCCATTTTCCAGCTGTCCCTTTTACTTGCGAAAAGCTGCCCCCAATCAACTTTTGAAAGTTCTTGCCTAGAACCATCAAAATTGCTTCTTCCAATTTAGAACTTTAACTTTTAGATCTATTCTCTTCCATCACTTTTTTAAACTAATAGAATTATGATCACTAGACCTAAAGTGCACCCTCACTGACACCTCAGTCACCTGCCCTGCCTTATTTCCCAAGAGTTGGTCAAGTTTTGCTCCTTTTCTAGTAAGTACATCCACATATTGAATCGGAACATTTTCTTGTACACGCTTAACAAACGCCTCTCCATCCATGCAGTTTAATTGATCAGTACTACCATGTTGTCTGCTTTGATCCTGCGTACCATGTCTGTTTGACTTGCTTCTTCTAACTGCACCAATCTCAGACTGATCTCTTTTCTCACTATCTCCCTGGGTGTCCACAGGAGACTCCTGCACCACTGCCTACCTTAACACATGGTTTGAAAATGGGAGCTTTTGCTTTTGACAATGGGAAGTTCCCCAACACCAATCTCACACAATGGTCTCAACTTCCACCTCATCAGTGCTTACATTGTGCAGAGGATTGGGAAGATTTGGCTGTATGAAACCATTGTTGATAATTGCAGAAAGCCATCTGGGTTCACCAATGAAGGAAATCTGTTGTCTTATCTATGTGTAAAAATATATGACAGGTTAGAAGAGTGCAAGTAGCAGCAAAAAAAAAATCAGGAAGGAAATTTTGGATACAAGAGAAATCTAACTACAACTTTAAAAGCAGACAATACTTTTAAACATCAAAGTTAATGAAGTGAACATCTGCCCTATTGAAACTGAGTCTGTGGAATGAATAATAGAAAATAAAGCACAAAAACAGAAATTGCTAGAAAAACTCAACAGGTCTAGCACAAATGTCCCCATCATCGATGATGGAAGAGCCCAGTAGATCTGTGCAAAAGATAAGGCCTGAAGCATTTGCAACGACCTTCAGGCAGAAGTGACAATTGGTCATCCATTTTGACCTCATCCAGTGGTCGTCAGCATCATAGATATCAGTCTTCAGCTAATGCAATTCACTCTGTGCGATATCAAGAAATGATTGGAGCTTTTGCGTACTTCAAATATTATGAGCCCTGACAGCATTCCAGTGATTGTACCAAAGATTTGTGCTTCATGCCTCTAGGTAAGCTGTTCCAATACAGTTACAATATTAGCATCTAACCGACAACGCGGAAAGTTGCCCGGGTATGTTCTCTACACAAAAAGGACAATCCAACACAACCAATTACCATCCCATTAGTCTACTCTCGATCATCAGTAAACTGACGGAAGATATCATCAACAGTGCTATCGAGCAGCATCTGGTTAGCAATAACTTTCTTACTGATACTCAGCTTGGGTTCCACCAGGGCCATGCAGCTCCTGACCTCTACAGACTTGGTGCAAACATGGACAAAAGAGCTGAATTCTACACATGAGGTGAGGGTGGAAGCCCTTGACATCTACCATCTTCTGCTGCTTCATTATTGACCTTCTCTGCATAAAAAGGTCAGAAATGGGGAAGTTTACCTATTGATTGCACAATGGTCAGCACAATTTGTGACTCATCAGATACTGAAGTAGCCCATGTTCAAAAGCAGTGAAACCTGGACAATATCCAGGTTTGGGCTTACAAGTAGCAAGTAACATTTGTGCCATACAAATGCCAGACAATGACCATCTCCAATAAGAGACGATCTAGCCACCACCCACTGACATTCAATAGCATTAGCATTACTGAATCCCCCGGTATCAACATCCTTGGGCTACCATTGATCAGAATCAGGGGCAGCACGGTGGATCTGTGGTTAGCACTGCTGCCTGACAGCACCAGGGATCTGGTTTTGATTCCATCCTCAGATGACTGTCTATATGGAGTTTGCACATTCTTCCCTTTTCTGTGTGGGTTTCCTCTGGGTGCTTTGGTTTCCTCTCAGAGTCCAAAGATGTGCAAGTTAGGTGGATTGGCCATGCTAAATTTTCCTGTAGTGCCCAGGGATGTGTAGGCTAGGTAGATTAGCCATTGGAAATGCAGGGTTACAGGAATACAGTAGAAGGGGTCGGCGGGTGTTGGGGGGAGCTCGGTAGAATGCTCTTTGGGCGGTCAGTGTGAACTCGATGAGCCAAATGCTTCCACACCTTAGGGATTCTGTACAAAAACTCAGCTGCGCTTGCCATATTAATGCAGTGGCTACAAGAGTAGGTCAGAGGTGAGTAACACACCTGACTCCCCAGATCTTGCCGACCATCTGCAAGGCACAAATTTCATACATAATGGAATACTCCCTATTTGCCTATATGAGTGCAACACCAACAACTCACCTGAAGCCTGACATCACCCAGGACAAAGCAGCCCATTTGATTGGCACCACATCTTCAAACATCCATTCCTTCCACAACTAATCCTTAAAGTAGCAGTGTGTACCATCTATAAAACGCACTGCAGAAATTTGCCAAACATCCTTTCGAGAGCAAATTCCAAAACCATGATCATGTCCAACTAGAAGGACAAGAGCTGCAGATACAGGACCATGACTTGCAGTTTCCCTGCAAGCCACTCACCATCCTGACTTGGAAGTATACCAGCGTTCCTTCACGGTCGCTGGTCATTATCCTGGAATTCCTTTCTTAAAGGCATTGTGGATCTACTTACAGCACATGGAATGCAGCAGCTCAAGAAGGCAGCTCATCATCACTTTCCTAAGGGCAGCTAGGAAGGGGTAAAAAATGCTGGCCTAGCCAGCAATGCCCATGTCCACAAGTGAATAAAAAAATGGAAATCATGTTTCACTAACTTATTCTTTTGAAGGAGTAACAGGACAAACAGGAACCAGTGTTGTTTTTAGATTTTCAAAAGATATCAGTTAAGGTGCCACATCAAAGGCTATGATGAAAAACAAAATGTCAAGGTGTAGGGAGTAACGTACTAGCATGGATGGAAGCTTGGCTAGTCGACAAGAAACAGGGTTATGAATGAATGAGTCATTTCCTAATTGGAAAATTGTAATGAATGGTGTGCAATAGATTTCATCTTGTGGGGGAGTCCAAAACAAGGGTCCACTTTCTTAAAATTAAGATTCATCCATTTAGGCGCAAGATGAGGAGATTGTTTTTCTTTCGGAGATTTGTGTAACTTTTCAACACTCTGCTTACTCTACTCTAGTTTCTAAATTATACTGCCAATGAAACAACCTAAAATTACATCTTGTCATTTGATACATTGCTGGTGGCCTCAATATCATTCTGTTTTTGGGACTTTGTGGGGTGTATGTGGAAAGAGGTTCATCTTATGGGAGAATCTAAAACAAGGGTTCTCTTAAAAATTAGGAATTGCCCACCTAAGATTATAAAATGAGGGGATTTTTTTTTTCTCTTAGAGTACTGTGAGTCTTTGAAACTCTCTTTGTCAAAGTGTAGTACGGACAGAATTTTATATATTTTTAAGGTAGAGGCTTTATATGTTTTTAAGGTAGAGGCAAGGAAAGAGTTGAAATAAAATTGGAGGGAGGTAGAACAGTGGAGTTGAGATTAAAATCAGATCTGCCATGATCTTATTAAATGGAATGGACTCAAAGGGCTGAATGGCCTACTCCTCTCCAATTCATACATTTGCATGTTACCTGGTCTGGCCTACATATAACTCCAGGTTGCAGCAATGTGGTCGACTTCTAACTTTTAACTGTTCTCTGTTTGAGCATTCCATTCATTTCAAAGGTAATTAGGGGTGGGAAACAAATGCTGGCCTAATCAGTGATGCCCACATCCCATGAAAGAGTAAAGAAAAGAAATTTGCATTTGCCCAGGAATTAGATGTGACTCATAGTAAATATCTGTAATGTTCTTTGAGGAAAAGGAATGAGATTGACATGAAGTCAAAATGGCACCGAGCTGGTGCAGACACAATGGGCTAAATTCCGTGATTCTGCCATTCTTCATCCCACCACCAAGCTCTTGCCTTCATAAACTGAAAAACAGATGCCAATAAGCAGAAATTAATGACGTTTGTTGTTTAATAATGCTGAAGAATGATGGAAAACAAATCACCCTACGTGAAAAATGCTTGTTTATTGGTCTTGTAGAAAACAGTTTGTATAACTGTTTAATTACTCAGAAATACAGTCCGTGATGAAAACAAATCTCCATGAGAAGATATTTGTCTGGTAAAAGTAACATTTTTACTGAAAACAATTCCAGCTGAGGTAAGAACATTATACCTATGTAGTCCAAATGGGTTTTGTAAATATTAATAGGATTAAGCAGAAATATTTTGAAAAATTCCAGTGACAATAAAAACAATCTCATCTTTGAATGTTTTTTAAGTCACTAAATCACTAGTATGCTCCATCATGATTTTTTTAAAATAAGAGGTCAAATGTGAGTAAATTAAAACTTTTAAAAAAACCTCTTGAACCAAAGTAACTTATTCTAATTTGTCCAGAATGTATGTTTCATTGCACACTATTAAATAATTGAATTTACTGGATAATTTTGATTGAATTTCCAATGGATATCAAGCAGTTGTTCACACGCACACACAAGTGAGACAACAAAGTCAAGTCCAAAACTTGAGTTGATTAAGAGCTATAGACATCTAGACAAATTTTTTGTCTTATTACAACAGAGTTAACGTTTCGGGTCCGGCGACCCTTCCTTAGAACATAAATACATTGACTTCTGGTCAAGAAACGTTTGATTTAAAAATACCTTTCCATCCTTGGGCTCATCCCTTATCTCTACAAACTGCTCAAACTCACAAATCTCCAAGGTATCAGCATTCAGCATATCGTGGCATCTCGTGTTTAAGTTGTGCCTCTTTGCTGGCTGTACTTTCCACTGCCTAGACCCCAGGCTCTGGAATTTCATCCTTAAACCTTCCCATCTCCACCCCTCTCCTCCTTCCTATAAGACATGCCTTCAAAATGATCTCTAACCAACTTTTGAAAATCTGGCCTGTTATAGTTTTACATGACACTGTGCTTTATAAACTTCCTACGAACCAACTTGGGAAATTTTATTATATTAAAATTTTTAGATTAATGCCAGATTATTGCAAATTGTTGTTGTATTTATGCAGAATATAGAAGGATTATTGAATCCCTACATAAATTTCTGAAGAAGGGTCTCGACCCGAAACGTCAGCTTTCTTGCTCCTCTGATGCTACTTGGCCTGCTGTGTTCATCCAGCTCTACACCTTGTTTTCTCAGATTTTCCAGCATCGGCAGTTCCTACTATCTCTGTAACAAAAGCAGTGAAGTAGTTATATCACATCAACATTACAGAGGGCAGTGAGAGAAACCCCACCCCTCCCTCAGCCTATTTCAAAAACTTCAAATAAGAAAGAGATACAAAGAATACTGTATTGGGATATTATGTGTGTGCGCGCGTTTTGGAATGGAAGCAGGAGAGGTGTTGCTTGTGAGGTGGCCTCCGGCTGTTCCAACCCTCAACCAGTGGGGAGATCCTCCAAGTCTGTCTCCGTTGTTGTCTTTGGCTTGTCACCTGGAAAATCTTGCTTGGCCACCTTTTTAATTAGTGTTAACGAGGCTGTCGGTAAGCCCAATTAACTACACACTTTATTGGACAGATGGGCCTGTGGGTCAGGCAGGCCCCATTTGCTTTAATTCTAACTTTTGGTAGGATCCAAAGATTCTGCCCATTTAAATTGGGGTAGTTTGAAGTCAACAAAGGATATTGGTGAGTGTTATGGATACATTAGCCCACACTGCAAATGTAAAGAGTGCTTGGGAATGATTTTGACTGTACTAGAGCAAAATGCAAGTTTGCACGTTTTGTCAAGTTTTTTTTTTAATCTCCATTGTCAGAAAAGATGCAATAAGGCTGGTATCTTATGAATGTTTGAACAATGTAGGTTTTGGTGAGATGTGTGACAGAATCGGACTAGGGATTCAGCAAGGCTCATCTCAACATCAAGTTCATCTGGCTCCATCTTTATGCTTTTAATAGTATGGTCTGAGGGGTGTTCAGCAGTCAGTCCTGTAGCACTATTAGTCAAGGAAATTGTGTATCATTAATCAAGGAGCAGCAAACATTGCAGTTAGGGGTTTGGTCACACATGTTGAAGTCAGTCAGTGGTCTGAGTTGAATACAACCCTGGATATTCAGTGGTCAATCTTTAAGGAGGCTTCAAAGTGGGGGTTTGTAGGGTCATTGGAAGAATCAATGACCTTTCCTTGCTGGGGGATGGGTCAAAATGGACTTAGGGATGATATATAGGAGATGTGGAAGTTTGGGATCAATGCAGGGGAGAGGGGAATGGTGTACCTGACATCCAGGCAGCATACATATTTAATATGGTGACTTTGGTAAGATAGGGCATGAAAACGCACTAGGCCTCTCGTGAAAAAGATGAGGACAATCACTACAGTACCAGGATTTAGCCAAAAACATTGGTAAAATTTCTGCCCAAGGGCAGAGTCTGTCAAATTTTTAGTTTATATGTGAGTTTTGTTGAGTTTGTAGAGTGATTCTCACAGCAAGGCCAAATAAGTTTTCTCACCATATCTTCCCAAACTTGCCATATTAATTGTCCTTTGAGTCCTTATGGTGGGAATCGCGTCTAATTTCCATTCCATTGTACCACTGACTGTTCCCGAAGTGGCTTGCCACTCACTGAAGAATTTTGGAATTGACCCGTATTCTTGGCACCAATGGCACGTCTAAAAGGATGTTGTGTACCCTCACAAGCACTGTCAGCCTGGAGCTGCCCTGCTGGTTTCTGATACTTCTAGGCTTGGCAGACAAGGAGAAACCTCACCCCTGCCTTTCAGGCAGGGACCTGGAACTCCTGCAGGATAGAATGGTGCACAAGCAGGACTTCCCCCTTTCTCCAGGACAGCGGTGGAGGCCATGACACCAGACGATGCCAGCTTGATCTAAAGTTGCCACCCACACTGAAGGAGAAGAAATGCCCAGTGATTTGGGAAGAAGGACCTATTACCTTCTCCACTCCACTAGCATAAGTACCACGTTTTTTTTTCTGATACTCATCTAATTATGTCTCTATTAATGTATCCATCCCTTCCCAGAGCTCTCGCCCTACCACTCTCACTCTAACACTGGCAATATCTTCCCCACTCTTTCCATCCACCCCAAACTGCAACACCACCAACCCTGCATATCCTCTGCATTCCCTACTCACTCACTCACTCAGAAAACCTCCCAAGTTGTACCAGTACTAACAGCTATGCAATCCACTTTCATCTTTTGATACTAGCTGCCTCGCGCTCATTTCCGGAGGAAAACAGCCTCCAATACAGCAAAGGTGTCAGGACGGGTGGTGAGCTGCTCATCATTCAGCTCCTTACCCCTTATGAGGACAGGTCCCTTACTCTGACTGCCCCAAGCAGGGCCTGGGTTGGTATTGGAAGCTATGCTTGAATTACTGTGCCAGGATCCCCTGAACAAAAACAAAAATAGAAATTGCTATAAAAACCTCAGCCAGTCTGGCAGCATCTGTGAAGAGAAATCGGAGTTATCATTCCAGGTCTGGGGACCCTTCCTCAGAACTCCCCTGAATAAACACTGTCTGCCTTGAATGGACTGAGGCCTGCTGACAACCATGGCTTTATGGCTGTCCTAAAGGTATGCAAATACAGTAGGAAGTGAGCTTGGTACCTCTGGCTAATGGGCTTACATGCAAAAAGACAAGACAAGGCAAATGCAAGGCAGGGATGCTGTATGCATCCTAGTCAGCACAGACTGAGTGAGAACAGTGACAATGAGTGAAAAGCCCAGAGATGCAGCCTGGTCTAGTCCATGAGCTGGATGCATGTCTCTGAGTATATTGTGTTCTTGTTGGAACATTACAATGATAGTTCCCAATGCAGCATAAGGTGGAAAACTAATGTGCATAAGTGTTTTATTAGCCAGTCATAGATATGCCATGAGGATTGTTAGAGGTTGGCACGTACAGGATGCCAATGACCTTGGATGTGACATGCTAGCGGCTGATGCCCATGAATTGTTAGGGTTGAAACACATCTAATATGCAAGACAGGTCTGGGCTGATTCCTTTTGGCATCTGACCTATGGTAACCTTGGCCTTCTTACATTCTGTCAGGATTGCAGAACCTTTTAGCCAATTTTATACTGGGTTGAGTTGCTTAGGCCATTGGCTGCTTGGCCACACTACTATTCATTATGTATTTCCTTGTCTTGTTTGTCCTGCCCAAATGCACCACCTCACATTTGTCCAGTTTGAATTCCATTTGCTACTGATCAGCTGATCTGACCAGCCTGCCTATATCCTCTTATAGTCTAAGGCTATTTTCCTCACTACTTACCAACGCACCAATTTATATATCATCTGCAAACTTACTGATCAACCCTCCTACGTTCAAGTCTAAATCATTTCTATAAACCATGAACACCAAGGTGTGAAAGGACATGCTACTGAAACCTAACCGACTGTAGCTCTGATGTCACAATGAGGTAGGTTCTTTCAAATATGCTAAGTAGCTATTCTTAGAAGAAAGGCAGGTTCCCATGAAGTTCCATACTTTATTGTACAAGAAGCTCTGCATTGAGGTAAAGTCTCTTGCCCAAATATAAGTGATCAGTGTAATTTCTGGAAGTACATTGCCATTATTCCAAAATGTATTTGCATCATAATAGCCTTGCATATTTACAGATTTTGGGGAAGAAACATAAGACAAGATCTGTTAGATTGAAATAACACAATGTGGAGCTGGAGGAACACAGCTGGCCAGGCAGCATCAGAGGAGCAGGAAAATTAACGTTTCGGGTCGGGACCCTTCTTCAGAAATGGGGAGGGGGAAAGGAGCTCAGAAATAAATAGAGAGAGGAAGGGTGGGGCTGAGGAAGGTAGGTGGGATGGTGACAGGTGAGTGCAGGTAGGGAGTGGTGGGGATTGGTCAGTAAGTTGGGAGGAGCTGATAGGTGGGAGAGAAGATGGACAGGTCGTGTCAGGTCAAGGAGAGGGGAATGAGAGGGAGGGTTGGTCATGGGATGAGCTTGGGGGTGGTGAGATTTTGAAACTGGTAAAAACCACATTTAGGCCATTGGGCTGTAGGCTACCGAGGCAGAATATGAGGTGCGGCTCCTCCAGTTTCTGGGTGGCATCATTAGTAAACTGGAGGAGCCCAGGATGGACATGTCACCCAGGGAGTGGGAGGGGGAGTTGAAATGGTTCGTTACCAGAAGATGTTGTCTTTTGTTGCGAACAGAGCGCAAGTGCTGTACAAAGCGATCCCCGAGCCTCCGCTTAGATCACCAATGTAGAGGAGGCCACTATGGGAGCAGTGGATGCAATAGATCACGTTGACGGATGTGTAGGTGAACTTCTGTCTAATGTGGAAGGTTTGTTTGGTGCCTTGAATGGAGGTGAGGCGGGAGGTGTAGGAGCAGGTGTAGCACTTCCTGTGGTTGCAGGGAAAGGTGTTGGGTTAGTGGGGAGTGTGGACCGGATGAGGAGTCGCGGAGAGAACGGTCTCTACAAAAGACAGATAAGGATGGGGAAGGAAATATATCTTAGTTGTGGGGTCAAATTGTAGGTGGTGGAAGTAGCGGAGAATGATATGTTGGATGCAGAGGTTGGTGGCGAGATATGTGAGGACAAGGGGGATTCTGCCTTTGTTTTTGTTAGGAGAGAATGTGAGCACAGAGGGGTTGGAAATGCAAGAGATGCGGTTCAGCTCCACACCTTGTTATCTCAGATGCGGTTGAGAGTGTTTTTGACCACCAAAGGGGGGAAGTTGCGGTCCTTGAAATAACAGGTCATCTGGGATGTGCGGGAGTGGAACGCCCCATCTTGGGACCAGATGCGACAGAGGCGGAAGAATTGGGAGTAGGGAATCGCATTCTTGCAGGAAGGTGGGTGAGAGGAGGTGTAGTCTAGGTAGCTGTGGGAGTTGGTGGGCTTGAAATAGATGTTTGAATTTTTTTTTATAATTTTTCAGACATCCAAATGAAAGAAACAAAGCAGAAGATTGAGTGATTGGTTGATTCTGAATGTTTAGAATGATTCTTATTAAAATATTGGAAACATTTACAATTAAATAGTGTGAGTAGCATAAATAATTTTAACTTTATTTCTCCCGAGGGAAAGGATTGACACAGGTATGAGAACTGAAGGTGAAATGCTTTATCGTATGGAAGGTCAACATAAGTCCTCAACAAATTGGAGTAAAAACAATCTTTAAACTTAAGTGTTAGAACTATCCTATTCTTTAAACAACATTTGCTTCACTTTTTAGCAGCAACTCCTCCAACGAGGATCGTATCTTTGCTAATTTGTGAGGCACTTGTTATGCAAGATGAATTAGCAAGGGTGGGGATTTGAATTTGTAATAAACCTAATAATTTTGAGTGCCTGAATAGATTTGCATTGATTCAGGTTAATTTATAGCAGAAAACTCACTGAAAACTGCCAGTTTTAATTTCAGCCAGTAAATAGTTAACATTTTCTGATGCCCCCCCTATATATTACACAAGGCTTAAAGTGTACATGTCCCCTTTGAGAGTATGGCTTCTGAAAAAGCAAATTGTTTGCTGCTAATTATACTGAAAGCTTGTCATGCTGAGTGTGTAATAATAGGAATAATTTTCAGTTAAGTGCATAGGTTTATAGTTGAAACCCTTCCTCTTCTCACCATTATAAATGCTAATCTGCTAATTGTTCGTATACTTAATAGTCAAGCCAGAGCAAAAAGCAACCTCTAAACTCTTTCAACAGTCCTAAACTATTCTATTATTTTAAGTATTAAACAGCACTTTACCAAATAATTACCTTTGTTCCACAGATTCCTCCTCCAGCAAACTCTCAAATTAATATGAAATAGCAAAAGTACATTGTAGACTAGATGGTAGTATTCCAGGCATTTATAGCTTTATTATCAGATCAGAACTAAAGAGTGCTAACCAGAAATTAAAAAGGATGTGGAGGTGCCGATGTTGGACTGGGGTGGACAAAGTCAGAGGTCACACAACAATAGGTTATAGTCCAACAGGTTTATTTGAAATCACAAGCTTTCAGTGCACTGCTCCTTCAGAAATTAAAAAGTAGGGAAAGCCAAAATGAGATAAGACAATGCCATCTAACAAAATTATTTTTTCAATACTCTTTCTCAACCTGATCACCAGGTAGGTTTAACCATCTTTTATTTTTATTCATTTATGGAACCTGGGCATTGCTGGCTGGATTTATTCCAAATCCTAATTGTCTTTGAAAGGGTGGTGATGAGCTGCAGTCCATCTAAAGTCTGTTGTGCAAGTTTAACAGTAAATTATTACCTGTTTTGGTGTGAATATGAGAAGAAAAACAAATAGCAGTGTGTCAAAAATGCCTGTCAAACCTACCACCTTGTTAAATAATACAGCTATCAATTTTAACGCATGTACATACAGGAGTCTGCTTCACCACACTGACCCAACAACTTATCTTTGTTAGTGTCTTTAGCATAATAAAATGCATCAAGATGCTGACAAAGTATGACACTGAGATACATATGGGGTTTCAGGTTTCAAAAAATTTTTGTCAAAGGTAGGTTGTAAGGCCTGTTTAGAAGGAGGAAGATGAAATAAAGTGAGGAGATTAGGGAGAGCAGTCAAGAATGCAGACAGGAGAAACTGAAGCCACAGCTGCCCATGGCAGAGCAAATAAAATTGGGCACATTCAATGGGTCAGAATTGTAGAAGTGCCAATGTTTGAGGGTTCTGTGTCTAGAAGAAACTAAACAGATGGGGCTGAAGGGCCATAGAGGGATTTGAAAACAAAGACAGGAACGTTCAAATTGAAATAACTTCATAGAATCCCTACAGTGTGGAAACAGGCCCTTCAGCCCAACAAGTCCACACTCACCCTCAGAACATCCCACCACCCTATAAACCTGCCTAATCTACACATCCATGAACACTACAGGCAATTTAGCATGGCCAATCCACCTAGCCTGCACGTCTTTTGACTGTGGGAGGAAACCAGAGTACCCGGAGGAAACCCACGCAGACACGGGGAGAACGTGCAAACTCCACAGACAGTTGCCCGAGGGTGGAATCAAACCCAGGTTCCTGGTGCTGTGAGGCAGCAATGCTAACCACTGAGCCACCATGCCGCTCCTTAACAATTAACAACGTAACCTTAACAATAGCCATGGAGATCAGTGAGCACAGGATTAACAAGTGAATCTGATTTGATATCTGTTAAGACATATGCAGTAGAGTTTTGGTTGACCTGCCAATTGAAAGCAATATACTGTAAATGCAGAAGATCTGAAATAAAAACAGAGTACTGGAGAAAATCAGCAGGTCTGTCAGCATATGTGAAGAGAGTAACGCAGCATTAATGTTTCAGGGAGATAGCAAGAACTGCAGATGCTGGAGTCAAAGATAACTAAGTGCAGAGCTGGAGGAATACATCAGGCCAGGCAGCTTCAGAGGAACAGGAAAGCTGACGTTTCGGGTCAGGACGTCAGCTTTCCTGTTCCTCTGCTGATGCCTGGCCTGCTGTGTTCCTCCAGCTCCACACTTTAACATTTCAGGAACGATATGACTCTTCTTCAGAACTGAAGGGGGCTGGAAAATATTTTTCTTTATAAAGCTGTTGACACAGCGGGGGAAGAACTGAGTGGATCAGGTGGTGAGGGTGCGTAGAGAAAAGGACAGAAAATGTAAATGGTAGTAGAGACAGCAGGTTAACTAAAAATAGGTGTTAATGGTAGTCATGAATAGTAGGTCAGCTTTGCTAAGATCAAACCCATGCAAACAAGGCCAAGGGAGGGAAGGGAGTGTCATTAAAATTGAACAACATATATGGTCAGTAGTTGATGAACTCAGGCACCTAAGGGAAAAATGAAGTACTAAAAACTGTAAGAACTGCAAATGCTGGAAATCAGAAACAAAAACAGAAATTGCTGGAAAAACTCAGCATATCTGGCAGCAGCTAGAGATAAATCCGAGTTTGCTTCGGGTCCAGTGACCCTTCTTCAGAACTGATGACAGCTAAGAATAGGTTGATATTTATGCAGAAAAATTATAGAATCCCTACAGTGTAGGTGCAGGCCCATCGAGTCCACATCAACTGTCCAAACAGCATCCCACCCAGACCCATCCCCATAACCCTGCATTTTCCATGGTTAATTCATCTGACCTATTCATACTTGGATACTATGGCCAATTTAGCATGGCTTATCTACCTAACCTGCACATTTTTGGACTGTAGGAGGAACCGGAGCACCAGGAGACATGCATGCAGACGTGGGGAGAATGTGCACACACACTCACACTCCACCCCCCACACACGGTCATCTGACGCTGGAATCAAACCTGGATCCCTGGCACTGTTAGGCAACACTGAATCCACAGTCCCGACAGGGGAGAGTAAACGATAGCTAGAAGTGAAGGAAATAGTGGATGATTATCATTTGCATTACAGAGGTTGCTGGGATAGAAAGTGAGGATAAGGGGAAAGCTATTGTCCTTCTCTGGAAGGGAGAGGAAGGAATGAGGGCAAAAGTGTAGGAGTGTGTCAGAAGTAAATGAGAGCCTTAATTATCCCTGTGAAGGGGAATTCTTGGTTAAAGGAAAAGGAGGGCTTGTTATAAGCAATTTAGAAGAGATTGGCAGCATCAGAACACAAGTGAGATAGAGAGAAGCTGGGAGTATGGAGTAGTTAGTGTCCTTGCAGGAAGCAGTGTGTGAAGAGGTGTGGCCAAAGTAACTTTGGGAGTCAGTTGGCTTATAATCAATATTGATAGACAGTCTTTCTCCACAAATGGAAGCAGATATTACAAAGAAGGAAGGCGAAGCTTCAGAGATGGAACAAGTAGATGAGAGAGTCAGGATAGGAAGAAATAAGTTCAGTGGGGCAGGAATGAGTTCTAAAAATAGATCTGCTGAATACTTAAAGATAAATTCCAATAAAAAAAATTTTCTTCTCCAATGATGAATGCATCTTGCGTAAAACTAACAATTTCTTCAAAAGCCAGTTCCTGCTATCATATTATGAGAGAGGGCTGCCCACCTGCCACGGTATAGATATTTTCTAATCACTCGGTTCAAAGATGTTATTACAAACCTGTGAAGCAGGTGAGATTTGTATTCAGGTCTCCTGGCTCAGAAATCTAGACACTATCACTGTATAACAAGAGCACCTTAAAGTTAACTGAACTTAACTTTTACCATGTGGATTTAAACTCACATCCCCAGGTCATTAGCCTGGACTTCTAGATTACTAGTCCAATTAGACCACCATCAATGGTACTAATTGCCTTGCCTCGGTATCTTGAATGACACCAATTCTTTTCATTGGTACTAGTCTAATCTACTGATACCAAATGGGGATGTGTATCCATGCAAAGTCTTTGGCAGAAGAGAGGCTTTATTGCACTGTGTGTGAGAGCTAGTTACATTGTACCTGAGTTTACACAATAATCTCTAGTTGAGACATCGGCTATACTTAAGAGTAAGTATACATTAGAGATACCATATGGAACCTGACACTTATTGCATTGGTTATCTCCTCTCAGGTGCATCTATTTGTATATCCAAGGGGCAGAGGATATCTCGTGATATCAGCCAGCCTTTCAGGTATTAACTGCCAGATGAATTTTCAACAGGAGTAAGGATGCTTCCCTGGGCTGGCTTCCTACAACCAGGGTATATATCTCAAAAGTAAGTTTTGGGGCATTTAGGGATGAGATGAGGAAGAATTCCTTCACTCAAGGTGTAGTGAATCTGGGAATTCACTACCTCAGAGGGTTGTGAACACACTGCCAATCTCTGACTTGAATATTCTCAATGGCTGACTTCTAAATACTAAAGACATTAAAGGGTGTTTCATCAATAGTATCAATCAAGCTCTTTTTAGGAAGGTGAGCAATTCATACCTTTCCTAACACTGAAACAAGTGAATAATTTTATTCTACTGACTAGCATGATTCCAACAGATACAAAGCACAATTACTGAATGCATCTTTCATTGCTGATAACAGAAGTAGAGCTTCCACAGACAAAGGCAGAAAACAGTTACAATTTGATCCATAAAACAAGCAACAATTGAAAAGACAACAGGTCACAAAATTATAGTAGCTGCTTAGCACTATCTAATGCTGCAATGGAAAACACTTTGAAATGCTGATGAAAATATGGGAAGCACCTCCATCCCATAGGTCCACAGGTAAATCTGGTTAATCATTGTAACAGAACCTCAAGCAGCAGGTAGGAATAGTGAGGGAGGGCACTGAGCAAGGAAGCTCAAGCAGTTGTGCCAAGACCTCTACCAGCTGATGGCGATGGTGAAAAAGGACAGGTGGAACGGTCAAATGGACTCTTGCTAGAAAAAGTGTCTTTGGAAATAGAAGGGTTGATGAGAAAAGGGGACAGATAGACAAAGGATTCTTCAGCCAATTGTAAGCTATAGGCTTTATTCTATGTACATATTATAATTACTTCCTTGTTTAACCTTAATTTCTAAACTTGTTTTTAACTAACTGACACTAGTGAAATAAAGACTCCTGCTTCATGACCATGTGTTCAAATCTCCTGTTAAGTCATAAAGCAGCACAAGAGAACATACAGCATAGAACATAGAACAGTACAGCACAGTACAGGCCCTTTGGCCCATGATGTTGTGCCGAACTTTTACCCTAAACCTAAGGTCTATCTAACCTTCACCTCAACTTATACTATCATCCATATGCCTATCTAATAGCTGCTTAAATGCCCCTAATGAGGCCGACTCCACTACCCTCTCCAGCAATGCATTCCACGCCCCTACTGCTCACTGAGTAAAGAACCTACCTCTGACGTCTCCACTGTATCTACCTCCACTCACTTTAAAGCTATGCCCCCTCGTAATAGCTACTTCCACCCTAGGAAAAAGTCACTGGCTGTCCATTCTATCTATACCGCTGATCATTTTGTACACCTGTATCAAGTCACCTCTCATCCTTCGTCGCTCTGAAAAGAAAAGCCATAGCGCTCAACCTTTCCTCATAAGACCTTGCCTCCATTCCAGACAACATCCTGGTTTTAAAAAAAAAACCAAAAGAACTGCAGATGCTGTAAATCAGGAACAAAAACAAAGTTGCTGGAAAAGCTCAGCGGGTCTGGCAGCATCTGTGGAGGAGAAAACAGAGTTAACATTTCGGGTCCGGTGACCCTTCCTCAGAACTGTTCTGAGGAAGGGTCACCGGACCCGAAACATTAACTCTGTTTTCTCCTCCACAGATGCTGCCAGACCCGCTGAGCTTTTCCAGCAACTTTGTTTTTGTTCCTAACATCCTGGTAAATCTCCTCTGCACCTTTTCCAACGCTTTCACATCTTTCCTGTAATGTGGCGACTAGAACTGGACACAATACTCCAGATGTAGCCAAACCAGGCTTTTGTATAGCTTGAGCATAACTTCACGGCTCTTGAACTCAATCCCTCTGTTAATGAAAGCTAACACACCATACGCCTTCTTAACAACTGTATCCACCTGGGTGGCAGCTTTCAGGGAACTGTGGGCATGAACCCCACGATCCTTCTGCTCCTCCACACTGCCAAGAATCTTTCCGTTAACCCTGTATTCTGCCTTCAAGTTTGTCCTTCCAAAATGAATCACCTCACACTTTTCAGGTTAAACTCCATCTGCCACTTCTCAGCCCAGCTCTGCATCCTATCAATGTCCCTTTGTAACCGAGAACAGCCCTCCACACTATCCACAACTTGACCCACCTTTGTATCGTCCGTGAACCTATTAATCCACCCTTTCACTCCTACATCCAAATCATTTACAAAAATCACAAATAGAAGAGGACCCAGAACAGATCCTTGTGGTACACCACTCGTAACTGAGCGCCATGTTGAATATTTTCCATCCACTACCACCCTTTGTCTTCTAAGGGTCATAGAATCCCTATAGTGTGGAAACAGGCCCTTCAGCCCAACAAGTCCACACTGACCCTTGGAGCATCCCACTCAGACCCATCCCCGCTATAACCCACCTACTCTAAAGACCCCTGAACACTACGGGCAATTTAGCATAGCCAATCCACCTAACCTGCACATCTTTGGACTGTGGGAGGAAACCAGAGTACCTGGAGGAAACCCACGCAGACACAGGGAGAATGTGCAAACTCCACACACACAGTTGCCCGAGGGTGGAATTGAACCCAGGTCCCTGGTGCTGTGAGGCAGCAGTGCTAACTACTGAGCTGCCGTGCTGCCCAGTTGGGTCAGCCAATTCTGAATCCAATCTGCTACATTTTCCCCTATCCCATGCCTCCTTACTTTCTGCATGAGCCTACTATGGGAAACTTTAACAAACGCCTTACTTAAATCCATGTATACCACATCCACTGCTCTACCTTCATCCACGTGTTTGGTCACCTCTTCAAAGAATTCAATAAGGTTTGTGAGGCATGATCTACCCCTCCCAAATCCATGCTGACTATCACAAATCAAACTGTGCCTCTCCGAGTGACCATAAATCCTATCTCTCAGAGCCCTTTCCAATAATTTGCCCACCACTGAAGTAAGACTGACTGGCCTGTAATTTCCAGGGTTATCCCTATTCCCTTTCTTGAACAAGGGAATGACATTTGCTACTCTCCAATCTTCCGGCAGTATACCTGTGGACAGTGAGGATGAAAAGATCATTGCCGAAGGCCCTGTGATCTCTTCCCTCGCTTCCCATAGAATCCTTGGACAAATCCCATCAGGTCCAGGGATTAATCTATCTTCAAGTTCCTCAAAATTCATAGTACATCTTCCTTACTAACATCGACCTCCTCTAGCCTACCAGCCTGTTTCACACTGTCCTCCCCTACAACTAGGTCCCTCTCAGTTGCAAATACTGAAGAAAAGTATTGATTAAGGACTTCTCATATCTCTTTAGGCTCCATGCACAAATTCCCTTTACAATCCTTGATCAGCCGTACCCTTTCTCTGGTCATTCTCTTATTCCTCACGTACGTGTAAAAAAGCCTTGGAGTTTTCCTTGATCCTATCTGCGAAGGTTTTCACATGCCCCCTTATAGCTCTCCTAAGCCCTTTCTTCAGCTCTTTCCTGGCTAACTTGTATCCCTCCTAGAGCCTTTTCAGAACCTTGTTTCCTAAACCTTATACAAGCATCCTTCTTCCTCTTAACTAGTCGTTTGACCTCTCTCGAGAACCAAGGCTCCTTCACTTCACCACATCTTCCCTGCCTGCTAGGGACAAACATATCGATCACACGCAGTATGCATTCCTTAAACAATCTCCACATTTCTATAGTGCTCTTCCCTGACAACATCTGTTCCCATTTTATGTTACCCAGTTCTTGCCTGACAGAATTATAATTACCCTTCCCCCAATTATAAACCTTACCCTGCTGCATGTACCTATCCTTTTCCATGACTATTGTAAAAAGAAAGAAAAGAGGGCACATCTAACAAAGTTACATAAATCTGCAAGCCATTGAACATTATTGTCCTAAAAGTCATCTGAACTCTGCTAGGATGGATGTGACTTGAAGGGCAACTTGGAAGTGATCCCCATTCTTATTATCTTTCTGCCCTTCCTTTATGTCTTTGTTGAAAAACAAGTAACTGTAAGTGTATTCTATTGTGTGCTACAACCACAAACAACTAACTGTAAAATTGTTGAGTTCAGTGTCTGGAATCCAGGTTGACCGGACTGCTTTTGTCTGAAACAAAAACAGAAACTCAGCAAGCCTGGCAGCGTCTGTGGAGAGAAAGCAACGTAAATGTTTCGAATACAGTGATCTCTATTGAGGATACTTTGTCCTAGATTTTTTTTTTTTAATGACCTCCTTACTTGCTGCCTGCTTGTTACTCCCTCAGTATTATGCAGTGTGGCGCCTTTTAAAACTTTTCACAGTACCTTTCACATAAAATTACACGTGACAATAAATTTCTCTATTGTGTTCTAGGTCTCCTCATCGTTTCATTTTCTTGCCAAACCGATCTGTAACATTTATTGTATCTAGCTCCCTTGTTTTCATATTATGTCCAATAGTAACAGGGACCCAGGGTTTAAAGCAGAAATATGGCATAGTGATATCACACGCATATATTGATACTCGAGTTCAGTGGTAAAAATACAATATCTGATGTGGTCTCTTTACCCTGAATGGGCATAGTGATGGCTGGTGTGGGAAACTTCAAAATACATCCATCTGTCCTCTTTCAGCTACACTCATCCTCTGTGCCCTTGCATATGGGTATCAGCATATGGTTAAGCAGCCCTTCTGGTGACGTTCGCTCAGGGGACACTCCTTTAAATATACCATTCCTCCTGATGTCATAGATATCCATTGGACAATACGGAAAATAGGTTTCCCTTGGATTAGGCCAATGTTTTCCACTTGGTAGAGAGGTTGGGCATCTGATTCAATCGTGGAGATAAAGGATCTCACTCCCTCACTCAGGATGGTACTTGCTACACAGCTTTGACCACCAGATAGGCCCTGGTCATTCATCTGAAAACGCAGGCATTCACCAAGACTGGTTACTGTAACTCGTCATGGAGGTAGGAACATTAGGTCCAATTGTGTACTTTATCTTATTGGATTTGAACTGAGTTGTGTTTTAGTTGTCCTACTATCCACCAGCCATAGGTGTGACACAGGGCAAACTGTGTCTTTTCACCCACCTCAGCCTGTTCTGATTTCAGTCATTCAGTTGAGTAACAGAATCATCAATGCTTTCTATTCCCCTTCTTCCCCCGTAACAAGTCTGTGACTGTCTGGTAGCCTAACTGCGCTCCTGATTGGGTGGCTTGACTTTTTGTCCTCTCCCTTAACCTTTTAGCTCTTCCACATTAGACTGAACAGTGTGTATGTCTACATTCCCATATTTATTCCCATCAAAACATCACTGACAGCCTTTTCAGAATGACATAATTCATTTACATTAGTTGAGTTAGAGGTCTTTGCTTTAATTCAGTTGTGGGACATGGATGTCGCTGCCTTGCCTGCATTTATTGCCCAAGCCTAGCTACCTTTAAAAGGTAGTGATGAGCTGCCGCCTTGAAGTTCAATTATTCACTTAGTACAAGTAGATCAACAATACTGTTAGGGAGGGAATTCCAGGATTTTGACCCAGCAACACTAAAGAAACAGAAACAGCGATATATTTCCATGTCAGGATGGTGAGGGATTTGGATGGAAACTTGCAGCTGGTGATGTTCTCATGTATCTGTCACCCTTGTCATTCTAGCTGGAAGTGGATGTATGTTTGGAAGGTGTTGTCTAAGGATCTTTGGTGAATTTCTGCACTGTATCTTGTAAATAGTTCACACTGTTAATACTGAGTGTTGGTGGTGCGGTGACTGAATATTTGTGAATGTTGTGCCAATCAAGTGGGCTACTTTGTCTATGATGGTGTTGAGCTTCGTGGATATTGCTTGAGCTGTATTCATCAGGCTACTGGGGCATATTCCATCACACTGTTGACTTGTGTCTTGTTGATGGTGGTAAGACTTGTGGCATCAGGAGGTGAGTTACTCGCTGCAATATTCCTAACCTCTAACCTGCTCATGTAGCCACTGTATTTAGATGTCGAGTCTCGTTGAATGTCTGGTCAATAACAACCTCCAGGATATTGATAGTGGAGGATTCAGTGGTAACACCATTGATTTTCAAGGGGTGATGTTTCGATTGTCTCTTCCTGGAAGTGGTCATTGCCTGCCATTTGCATGGTGCAGATGTTACTTACATTTTTCAGCCTGGATGTTGTCCATTTGTACATAGACTGCTTCAGTAACTGAGGAGTCTTGATAGTGTTGAACATTGCACATTTATCGGCAAAAATCCCCACTAAAGTCCAGCTACTATAGAATCAACTTGTAGCCACTGCATACATCAAATTACAATTTATCTTCTGAACATGTCACTTCCACCACCTAGAAGGACAAGAAAAGCAGATACATGAGAACGCTAACATCTGCAATTTCCCCTCTAAGTCACACACCATCATAACTTCGACATTATATAGTCATCCCTGCATTGTACTGGGTCAAAATCTTGGAACTCCTTTCCAAATAGCATTGTGATTGTACCTGCACCCCAACCATTGCAAGAGGCAACTAATCCACAACCTTCTCCAGGTCAATCAGAAACCAGTGATATTGCTTGCCTAGCCAACAAAGCCCACATTCTCTTGATGTACTAATATTAACTAATGTTGGATATGAAAAAATTGTCACTTTGTTTGAGTTCAGTGAATATTTTGCAAAGATCTAGAGCTATTGTTCCTAGATTTGAGATTACCACAAAAAGCATCTTTAGCTCTTCATATTTCAAAGTTCTGCTGTGAGTCACTTACCTTAGAAAGACAACATGCAAGCTAATGGGTTTAGAATTCCAATAAATATGTATTGACATGAAAAATCCTGTTTTGCTTTGGAGATTTGTAGATTCTCAAATGTCTTTAACTTTTTAAATAGTGATAATAAGTGAAACATAAGAAGAATTTTTATTAGAACCAATTGGAACAGTAATTTAATCACATGCAACAGAAACTTGCATTCATTTTTGATGCGTATATTTTAGATAAACATTTCCATCTTTAGCTAGCAATTAGATATCAGTGGCTTAATTTCTTTCTTTTGTTCTGTATGCTGTGGTGGATTTTTAAAATTTTAACAATGACTTACTGTAAAAGTTGACCTCTTTAAAAATGTCTATATTTATATTTTGATCTCAAACGTTACCCAAGCAAACTTTGAAATCTTTTAAATTAGTCTAACTGGAAATCCCATCTGTAGTAATGCTTATGCCATGGGTTAATGGAAAAAAATGGAATATTTTATGTTTGAAAATGAATTTATTTGGGAAAAAATGATGTTGGCCAGAGAACATCAAGAAATTGGCCTGACCACTGTGTTCTGAATTTTATTGAAGGACTGTTTTCAATGAGACATAGCAGGAGTATAACCTTCAGCATGCCAGATCTCGTTATATATCTGTACTAGATTCACAAGTGGAACTTGTTAAAATAAGATTTTATATTTTGCATCTGCTTTGCATTTAACTGCTAAATATCTCCACTCTCTACTCACTTCCAACACTATTCCTTTGATTCTGGTATTAACGTGGCAGAAAACTGGCATTAAAATATTTTCAGCTCCTTCCTTGCTCTGCCTCTCCTCTTCCACTGACATTTCCCCTGTCTCCTCTCACCCTCACTACTCTTGCTCTTCTCTGTGTGTTCTCTTTTACTTGCTCCTCTTTCACTCTGTTGCCCACCCCCACCCTTCCCGAGCATTGCATTCCGATTTCCCCTCTCCTCCAACACCTCGCTTTCCCTCACTTCTCTTCCACTTTATAATTGCCCACTCTGCAGGTTTTATCATACAAGTTGCTTCCTCGAACTACCCTAGCCAATGCAACCGCCTGTTTGTCCATTAACAATATTTGGATAATCAATCTAAAAGTATGTTTACAAAAGAAGTAAATAAAAAGTTTCACTATCCCACTTAGGTCTAAGACAATCCTGAAGGGTTGGCAGTATTCCTGCCTGCCTATATTTTAAACTGATGACGAGTCCCACTCAGTCAAATAATTAAAGAAAAAAAACTGGCAAAAAAGTTAATATTTCATTTAAAGCAAGAAAACATCAACGACTTTCAAACTGAACAATAGATTTGTTATCTTTTGGAGATGTTTTGCATGGATGCAAGTAATCCAATTTCAAGAGAAATAGGGAAATTCTCCCTGATATCCTGATCAAGTCAAGATGGCGGCAGGGTGAGTCGCTCCATTCTGCTCACCAGTTCTCTGTCTCTTTCTTTGCCCTTCCTTGATTTTTTTTTTTCCCTCCCCTCTTCTGTCCCTCTGTAGTAATTCTATTCCCCCCATCCCTAAAAGCTGAGTCGCGACCGGGAACCACGTGGTGGGAGCTGAACGCACGGTTGTGATCTGCAGCGATGGCGGATTGTGTGTGGGCCGGTGAGGTAGCGGCGCAGTAATGGCGAGTGCCTTAAGGTCCAGCGTAGGACTTTGGCAGTGGAAAGGAAAGGTGGACACTCTTAAGTTATCTATTTTTTTCTTATTCTAAATTAATGTGAATGGCGTCATGTATGTACGGCGAAGGTATATAACTTTTCACTGTATTTTTACATTGAACATTCGTGACAATAAATGATTCAATTCAATGTTTATCTCTCAACTAAAATTAAAAACAGCTTTTCTGTTCTGTTATTACAGTGCTGTTTATGGGAGCTTTCTGCAATTAGCTGTGTGTTTTCTACATTACAATTGTGGCAACATTTCAAATGTACATCATTGATTGTCAAGCTTTTTAGTATCCTGAAAAGGTGTTACACGAACAAACTTCTTGGTTCTTTGTTAAATTTAACGTATGCCCATACTAACTGTCTCTAAAACTTATGTATGTGTCCACAGGCATGTCTATGACAATACCTGTGTATTTAGTGTCCATAGGTATAAATCTAACTAACTGCCTTTTTATTTTACATCCACCCATTTTGAGTTGAAGCTCATGTTAAGAGTTAATACATGCTTTCTCAGTTCCGACATTTGTTTCTATCATTTTCCTCACAAGATTAAGTCAGAGAGCTCTTATTCTGTTTTTAATTATTTTAAACCATTTCACCTTCAAATATCCGCATTATCCTTATTGCCTCTGTGGTCTGCACAGCTAAGATTAGAAATTGACTTGAGTTGAAACATTCATCACCAAATTCAGCTCCTTAGTGCCCAGCTCTTTTAGTGCTACGAGTGACCTTTTGCCTGGTATCTTTAGCGCATGCACTCACTTCTGGTGCTTCCATGCTAGATGAGGGCATTAGTGCAATCGAAAGGAATACTCACCAGAAATATAGATGGGCTAATCGTACCTGTAATTTTTACTGTTCTAGCATTACTGTTTTGGATCTTAATGATCCAGGTAATACATTTCTCTTGCTGTCACACAGGTGTTTCTTGTGTACGATACAGCAGTATATTAACAAAATGACTTTCTACAAGTAAACTCAAAATGTCTACCTACACTGTGTGCATGCACATCAACGTAGAGGTCACATGACTATGGCAGACTACGACAGGCAATTGCACATGTGAAAAGCTCCACCTTGACATCAGCAACTCCTGTCATCCTTTTAAGCTTTTCATAAGTGGCGTGAAAAGATACTTGCCAGACAATGGTGAGATGATGGGGATTAAGAACATAAGAACTTGGAGCAGGCCATCTGGCCCCTCGAGCCTGCCCCGTCATTCAATAAGATCATGGCTGATCTTTTTGTGACTCAGGTCTACTTACCCGCCCGCTCACCATAAACCTTAATTCCTTTACTGTTCAAAAATTTATCTAGCCTTGCCTTAAAAACATTCAGCGAGGTAGCTTCAACCGCTTAACACTTGTTAGTTTCCTTGTTAATAGCCATAATACACCATGAATATAGCCATGTGATTATAGCAAATTAGGACAGGCATTTGTATACATTTTCTGATCAACCTGTTCATAGATATTATGATACACTTTGGAATCAGGTGGGACTTGAACCCAGGCCTCCTGGTTCAGAGGTGGGGACACCAGCACCGTACCACAAGAGCCCTCACAGACATTTGTATTTGACTGCCTCCAATCCAACACAGACAAACACATTATGTAACAGGAAGGACCTCCCCATGTATCATTTAAAAGGCTTGTCAAATGCTTTCAGTTGAATTGCCAAATGATCTTTATTGGCCCTTGTTGCATTTGTAGAAGTGCTTGATGATCTGTATTACTATTTAATGTTGCCAGTGCCTTCAAGAGGTGGCACAGAATGCACTGACTGACCTGATCTTGACATCATGGTTCTTCACAAACCACTTCCCCAGACATCGGTGTAGTAGGTCCATCTCCCTTTGACTACAGCAAGACAGGTTGAATGAGCTGTCACACTGAGTATCTCCAGCCTTTTCTGTGTTTGTTTCTTAGAGCTCTCTTGTTTCATCACAAGCAAGGAAATACTCAACTACTATCCATTCATTTCAATTTTGAGATTTCTTCATTCTCCAGCATCTGTTTTAAAACTGTGGTATCGATCCTCAATTATTTTTGTCACACATTTTGATGAATGTGCATTACTCCACAGTGACTTGTTAAGAAGGTAGTACCCAATAGGTATTGCTGCTGAATTCCTTTTCAGAATGTCTTCCAATAATTTTGCTCAAATAAATGTCTTATCTACCATCTTAACAAAAGAGAGATTTACTGCTTGTCTGACTGTTTTAACTTCCCAAGCAAGATTTACCTCCTTCCTTCAAAAGAAAATAAGAATGCTCCCCCACTTGAGTGGGCAGCATCCAGCATCCAGCTTTACACCTTGTTATCCCCCACTTGAGTGCCTTTTACAGAGATTTGCATTTAAAAAATCATTAAAACCAATAAGATTCATATTCCTGGCATTTCAAAGCACAATGCTTCAATTTTAAAATTTTTTTCAATGATATGCTTGCCCAACTAATATCTTCCACCTTGTGATATTTCATTGTACTCAACTCAGATTTCAAACTAATCATCTTGGGCACCAGTCAAGTCAGCTGTTCAGTCAGACTTTGCAAATTCTCCACATCAGTTTTGGAAGTTAAGCCTCATTTTGCGTGGCCGTCCTTTGACTAACAGCAATGGGGCTGACATTTTTCAAGTAATTTTTCTGATGTAAAGTGACACTTGGTCCATTCTTCCTGTTTTCTAATTGAATCTGCTTAAAAGCCCCAGAATCCTGTTTTCAAATTTTGAATTCTGCTTTCATTCCAGGTGTGATAATGTTTTCAAGTTCATTGCTCCCGGCCCCCAAAATTTAACGTACCCATCTTAAACAGACCTGAAAGATGCCCCTAAAATGGCACTAAAATATTGTAAATGTCTGCTTTCAGGTGGAGACAGCCTAATTTTAGGAAGACTTTAAGAAGACTTTGATACGACTTTAATCATACTCATACAGCATGGAAACATCCTACGGTCAAACCAATCCATACTGACCATCATCCCAAATTAAACTAGTGTCACCTGCCTGCAATTGGCCCATATCCCTCCAAGCCTTTCCTATTCATGTACTTATCCAAATGTCTTTTAAACGTTGTAACTGTACCCACATCCACCACATCCTCTGGCAATTCATTCCACACACAACCTACTGTCTGTGTAAAAGAATTTGCCCCTTATGTCTTTTTTCAAATGTTTCACCTCTCCCCTTAAAAATATGTCTCCTAGTCTTGAAATTCCCAACCCTAGGGAAAAGATACCTGACATTCCTCTTACCTATACCCCTCATTTTTATAAACCTCTATAAGGACACCTCTCAACCTCCTACGCTCCAGTGAAAAATATCCCAGCCTATCCATATAACTCAAACTATCCATTCCCGGCAACATCTTGGTAAATCTCTTCTGAACCCTCTCCAGCTTGATCATATCCTTCTTATAACAGGGAGACCAGAACTGGATACACAAAATCTCTACAGTGCATGTAGAAGCCATTCATCCCAGTTGTATTGTTACTCTTTGTGTCCTATTACGAAGTCAGTTTCTCATTCATCTCACCAAGGTTCCCTCAAGTCCACGTACTTTAACTTTCTTAATGAGTCTCCCATGTGGGACCTTGTGAAAAGCTTTGCTAAAATCCATAAACTACATCAGCGTTCCCTCATTGACATACTTGATCACATTTTTAAAAAATTCTAACAAATTTGTTAGGCATGACCTCCCTCTGACAAAGCCATGCTGACTACCCTAATTAATCCATGCTTTCCATATGGGTATTATTTTGGAGTAAATTTTCTCCAGTAGCTCCTCTATCACTCACCCACTGCCTTGCCCCAATCCAAAGCCATCTTTTGCAGGCCACCTTTTCCTTTGCCCAGGACAAATTTGAACTGTACTGTGTTGTGGTCGCAATTGCTTAAATATTCCCCACTACAACATCAAACACTTGTCCAGCTCTCTCCCCAGAACCAGATCTAGCACAGTGCTGTTCCTATCTGGCCCATCTATGTACTGATACAAAAAGACTCCCGTGACTATATTTCATCCCTCTAAACCCTTAACACTATGATTATCCCAATTTATGTTGGGAAAGTTGAAATCCCTTACATAATTACTCGATTATTACTCTTGCACACCTCTGAAATGTCTACATATTTCCTCCTCTATTTCCCTCTGTCTTTGGGAGCCTATAATACACTCCCAGTAAAGTGGCTGCCCTTTAACATTACTAAATTCTGCCCACAAAGCCTCATTTGAGGACCCTTCCAAGATATCATCTCTCCTTATTACAGTAATTGACTCCTTAATTAGTATAGCTACACCACCATGCTTTTTACACCTTCCTCTATCTTGCCTAAAGATCCTATACCCTGGAATGCTGAACTGCCAGTCCAGCCCTTCCCTCAACCATGTTTCGGTGATGGCAACAATATCGTACTTCCGTGTGTCAAGCAACGCCATTAGTTCAATCTTACTTATTACATTCCCATCATTAAAGATCATCCAACCTTGCCTTACTTTCTTGACACTCAAAATAGCTGAAATCACTGACTTGCTTCCTTTGCTGTAGCATGATGTGTCTTTGGTTCATTGATATTCTGTCTCCTCCCCCTGCCAGACTAGTTTAAACTCCTCTCAACAGCACGAGCAAACCTACCTGCAAGGAGCCATATATGGAGCGTTCTGCGGTGCCAAGGCAAATCCTATCCTTCGCAACACTAGGCTCAGGTAGAACCTCAGCATGTAGTGAAACTTGGTCTTTACATACCAAGGGTCTAAGCAGAGCTTGATGCAACCATACACAAAGGTGGCCATCAGGATGAGGACAGCATCTGGTAAGTTCTTCTCTCTTCTCTCTTTCCCACCTCCCCCCCCACCCCCAACCTCTCCGGCCAGAGATTTGTACATAGTGTCCCTGTGGACACAGTCCCTCTTAGACCTCCAGATGAAATGGAAGATGGCCCGGTTGACTGCTATGGCACAGGTTTAGGAAATGTGCCAGACCTGCGCCAGATATAACAATTAGGAGTACCTCACACCTGCTGATCAGGTTTTTACCCCAATGAAGAGGGAGTGGTGCTCCCAAAAGCCCAGTTTCTGCCTCACTGTGGCAATATGCTCCTCCTAAGTTTTTGCACATGACCTGGTCCCTCCAAACTTTTTTTCCCAGCACCTTCAGGTAATCTGTCCTGACAGTGAAGGGGGTAAACAATCAAATGGCCCAGTTCCCAAAGAACATTCCTTGCTCTTGACTCGATTTACCTTGGCTCCCAAGGCCAGTTAGAACTGGTTGCAGATTCTCATGATCCACGCTGACAGTGGATCTGAGCAGAAAACAGCTATGTCATTTTTGTATAGCGAGGCTTTGATCTGCAGACCTCTGCTGATGGGAACAGTCACCCCCCTCCCCCCCACCCCCCCCTCAGGCTCACATCCTTCCTAAATGGACTTGGCAAAAAGCTCTATACGACATGCAAACAAGGCAGGAGACAGTAGCTAGGCCAAAGCTAGCATAAAAATCTACCAATTGCAGCTCAGCTTAATCAACGATCTTATAAGTTCTGTTCACAATCATGATACACTGATGATATCGAGATCTTCAAAAGAGGAACCTCAGCTCAGGCTTGTCCTGGGAGCACCACTCTCTGGATCATAGATTTCCCCTGCCAGGGAATGAGATACAAAAATGGCAGTGGCGGCATCAAAGCATGCTGACTTACTTCATTATCTGTCTACTCTGCCAAGTGCCAACACATACTCCTAATACTTATGCTGACTCCTACACCATGATGACATTCGGCACGGATAATGTCGGAAAGGAGGAAGAACATTCCTTTGGTATCAAAATGGCATTCGCAATGTCAAACTGTGGTGTAATTGTCAAGAAAATTATCATCATTTAGTAAAACATCTTTTCCTGAATTTTTTCTTGTACCTGTGAATAAAATATTTTTAAAAATGTATTTTGATCTTCTCAAAGATTGAGTAAATAAAACAGTTTTCACTCTTTGTTCTTAACAGGTCCTTGAGGAATCGCAAGATGAGCCCATTATGAGCTGACAGCATGCTAGTTTCCTTATGACTTTACAAATATCTTCTCACAAGCCACTTACACATTTCCATTTATGTTATTTACGCAAGAGGTTCATCATTTCACCTACAATGAATAAGCAGTGTGATTAAAAAGATATGCTATGTGCTTTCAGAATATTTGATTCAAATTCATACTAGCACATAAATTAAGCAATAAGTTAATTGAACTTGGCAAATAGTTCAGACCCATTGTTCTCTGATTATCTTTGTTTCTGAGACAGTTGTTTTGAGATGTGCTGTTGGCTTTAACGTTTAGATCAACTGCTCAGATTTCCTACTTTAATGCAATAGCATTACAATACAATTCAAGAGACTCTTTGTAATTCACTATTTGCAGATTGAATTAATTATCCTTCTCTCTCGTGGTCTGATTTTGACAATTCCCCAGGAGCCTTTGCAATCCAGCAAAAGCTAATAAACAGAGATAGTAGGAACTGCCGATGCTGGAGAATCTGAGATAACCCGGTGTAGAGTTGGATGAACACAGCAGGCCACGCAGCATCAGAGGAGCAGGAAAGCTGACGTTTCGGGTCGAGACCCTCCTGCAGAAATGGGGGAGGGCAAGGGGATTCTGAAATAAATAGGGAGAGAGGGGGAGGTGGATAGAAGATGGATAAAGGAAAAGATAGGGTGAGAGGAGACAGACAGGTCAAAGAGGCGGGGTTAGAGCCAGTGAAGGTGAATGTAGTTGGGGAGTTAAGGAGGGGAGAGGTCGGTCCAGGGAGGACGGACAGGTCGTGGAGGCGGGATGAGGTTAGTGGGTCGGAGATAGGGGTGGGGCTTGAGGTGGGAGGAATGGTTAGGGAGGCGGGGACTAGCTCGGCTGGTTTGGCCCTATCCCCCATCTCTTCCTCCGTTACATTGATGACTGTTTCGGCACCGCCTCGTGCTCCCATGAGGAGCTCAAACAGTTCATCCACTTCACTAACACCTTCCACCCCAATCATAAGTTCACCTGGACCATCTCTGATACCTCTCCTTCCTCGACCTCTCTGTCTCTATCTCTGGCATCCACCTGGAAACCGATATCCATTTTAAGCCTACCGACTCCCACAACTACCTAGAATACACCTCCTCTCACCCACCTCCCTGTAAAAAGGCCATCCCCTATTCCCAATTCCTTAGCCTCTGCTGCATCAGCTCTCGAGATGAGGCATTCCACTCTCGAACATCCCCGATGTCCTCGTTTTTCAAGGACCACAACTTCCCTTCCACGTTGATCGAAAAAGCCCTCGACCGTGTCTCCCGCAACTCATCCCTCAAACCGCCTACCCGCAATAATAACCAAAACAGAATCCCCTCGTCCTCACATACCACCCTACTAACCACCAAATCCAATGCATCATCCTCTGATATTTCCGCCATCTGCAATCTGACCCCACTACCAAAGACATTTTTCCCTCCCCACCCTTCCAGAGGGACCACTCTCTGACTCCTTTGTCCGCTCCACACTCCCCTCAAGCCCTACCACACCCGGCACTTTTCCCTGCAACCGAAGCAAGTGCTACACCTGCCCCTACACCTCCTCAGTCACCCCCATTCCAGGCCCTAAAAAGATCTTCCACATCAAACAGATGTTCACCTGCACATCTGCTAACGTGGTATACTGTATCCGCTGTTGTCGTTGTGGCCTCCTCTACATCGGGAAACCAAGCGGAGGCTTGAGGACCGCTTTGCAGAACGTCTACGCTCAGTTTGCAACAAACAACTACACCTCCCAGTCGCGAACCATTTCAACTCCCCCATCCACTCCTGGGAGGACATGTCCATCCTGGGCCTCCTGCATTGCCACAATGATGCCACCTGAAAGCTGCAGGACCAGCATCTCATATTTCGCTTGAGAACCCTGCAGCCCAATGGTATCAATGTGGACTTCACAAGCTTCAAAATCTCCCCTCCCCTGACTGTATCCCAAAACCAGCCCAGCTAGACCCCGCCTCCCTAACCATTCCTCCCACCTCAAGCCCCACCGCCATCTCCTACCCACTAACCTCATCTCGCCTCCTTGACCTGTCCGTCCTCCCTGGACCGACCTATCCCCTCCCTAACTCCCCAACTACATTCACCTTCACTGGCTCTAACCCCGCCTCTTTGACCTGTCTGTCTCCTCTCACCCTATCTTTTCCTTTATCCATCTTCTATCCACCTCCCCCTCTCTCCCTATTTATTTCAGAATCCCCTTGCCCTCCCCCATTTCTGCAGAAGGGTCTCGACCCGAAACGTCAGCTTTCCTGCTCCTCTGATGCTGCGTGGCCTGCTGTGTTCATCCAACTCTACACCGTGTTATCTTAGACTAATAAACAGTTTGCATGCTTGAAATATTATTACTTCCAAAGCTCCTAAACAAACTCACAAAGTACTGTACATCCTAAACCATATTGCATAATAGCATTTTTGAACATGCACAGTATAATCCATTATTCAGAAGGACGTTGTGATCAGAAGTCTCCAGATTTAACAGCTTTTTTTTGAACTTATAAGTTTCAATGTTTATATGTTGCATTGTAAACACACCTAGAATTTCACTATTGTCTTCATTATGTTTTAGTATCTCTTACTCATGTATGGAGCGATGTTACATTATGAATAAGTCAAAAGATATTGCCCCAGATTTTGCCACATTGAAAATGGCAATGTTGTCAGGCTTGCCAATGTTTTCAACTTTTCACAGAACGTGATATATCATTGGCTAGGCCAGTGCTCAGTGGTCCATTCCTAATTATCCTTGAGAATGTGGTGGTGAGCAATCATAACATTCCAGTTTTACATGGTGAAATTGTCAACAACTTTTGGCATCCACTTTTGTGCAGTTAAATGTGAACATCTGGAAGTTAAATGAACACCCTTATCCTCTATATAATGCACCATATCATTATCCAAAAGTGGAACAGAAATCAACAGGAATTTCATTTTATGACATGACCTTAAACTATTGTACACTATTCTCAAATGGAAGACATATTAAAACATCAAGACTAACAGAGATTTTAGTGCTGTGTCAGGTTATGATTGGCACTCAACAATCTATCAGAATTTGAAAAATTACTTTTACATGTAGGAAGTCTTCTGTCAAATGAAAATTAATGCTGCAAATTATTTTAAAACTTATTTCAGTATATACACTGTGTATGTTCTTTCCTTCAATCTCGTGTATGACTTAAGGTTTATTTTGCTTTCTGTACAATGTTTTAGATTTAATTTACATTTTCTGATTTTACTTTCCATTTTGTCTTCAGCATGGATGCTTCAGTCTGATTGATTGAATGGCCTCTCTGCTACTTGTCCAGTCTGCAGGCATTACATAGGATTGCATACATAAATAGTGTTATTGAGGACGTGCAGTACAGAAACAGGACATTTGGCTCCAACAATCCTTGCTAGTATTTTTGCTCCACTTCAGTCTCCACTCATTTTTCCTCATCTAAATCTGTCATCATTACAGCACAATCAAGTGGGCTGCTTTGTTGGATGGTATCAAGCTCCTTGATTGTTGGACTGCACTCTTCCAGGCAAGTGGAGATTATCCCAGCATACTCCTTGTGCCTTGTAGATGGTGAATAGGATATAGGGAGTCAGGAGGTTACTCACTGCAGTATTAGTACTAGCATATGATACAGTCCGGTAGCCAGTGTGTTTATCTGGCGAGTCCGGTTAAGTTTCTGGTCAATGGTAATCCTCAGAATGTTGATAGTGGGCGATTTAGTGATGTTAACACTGTTGAATGTTGGTAGTCAAATTGTCATCTATTGGAGATGGTCATTGCCTGAATGTTACTTGCCACTTGTCAGCCCAAGCCTGTCCAGATCTTGTTGCTTTTGAAAATGATTTCTTCACTATGTGAGGAGTCAAAAATAGAGACCATTGTGCAATCATCAGCAAAAAATCTCTTCTTTTGAACCTATGAAGAAGGGAAGGTCATTGATGAAGCATTAATAATGTCAAAATGTGAACTGCAGAGGTTCCAGCATTAATCCTCGTGGAATACTACTTTCCACCCTCTTCCACTCAGAATAACAATGGTTTAATTTAGCAGTTCATTCTACCTATTGTCCCTGTGTGTATAGTTGTGATGTTATTCATTCCTGTATTATTGGGCATTTTATCAAAAGGTCTTCACCACTGATGTTAAGCTTGCTAGTTTAAAGATGCCGACTGTCCATTGTCAGCTGTGTGAGCGCTGAGTGGCAAAAACCATTCACGGCAAAATACAGATGAATGAGCAAAAACAATGAGTTAATTTGTTTGTTTTAATGGAACACTAGTTCACCACTAGACATCACCTTGGTAAACAAGTTGAAGCTTGTACTAGGAACCGCTATCAGGGGATCTTTAAAAGGATGACTGCCAATTGAAATGCCTGGTAGTGCTGATTAAAGAGGGTTAAGGTATTTTAACACATATTGCTTGACCTAATGACCTCTTCAAGTAGCTCTTTGGAATAAACAAGCTAATGCAGAGGCTTTTGAGTGTCATTTAATGGTGTATCTCCCTCTATTGTTAATTTGTCTCAGGGTTTCAGAATTACAGAATTGCAAGAGCGCAGAAGGAGACCTTTTGGCACATCGTGCATACTTGTGCCATGTTCCCACCTTCACCTATAATGCTACACATTCTTTTTCAGATAACAATTCAATTGCATCTTTCATAAAACATTTTTTAAACATAAGACAATCTGGGAAAATTTATCAAAACCTCCCCAATATTCTATTAATATTTATTCTGAAATTAAAACAGAAATTCCTGGTGAAACTCAGCAGATCTAGCAGCATCCGCGGGAAGAAAACAGAGTTAACGTTTTGAGTCTGGTCTCTTTATTAGAACTGTTGGCAGCTAGGAAAAAAATGGTATGCTGAGATGAAGTTGGGGCACTTGGAGGGTGGGGGGAACAAGTTACAGACATGACATTGAGACCAGAAAGAGAGAGAAAGACAGACAAAAAGAGAGATGAAATTTGGACCAGAGAAAGAGAGGGATATGAAAGGGATAGTAAACAAGGAAATTATGGACAATAGCCCAGGGCAGAACAAAAGCTGAATAAATGATAGTAAGAGCTAACAGAAAATGGGTGAACTGCATTGAAAGCAACCCATATAACGTGGTAATACATCTAGGAATAGGTGAGAATGAGTGACTGTGCTAAAAGCAACCCATGTCATAACAGGGCTGGGTGTGGGGTAGATAAAAGACATGGAAGGATGGAATCAGGTTCTGATGTTATTGAACTCAATGTTGAACCTTAGAGGCTGCAGGGCTCCCAAGAAGAAAATGAGATAGTATTCTTCGAGCATGCACTGATGCTGCAAAAGCAACGTTGGCATGAGAACATGGTGGTGTGTTGAAGTGGCAGGCAGTTGGAAGCTCAGGGTCATTTTTGCTAACAGAACATAGGTGTTCTGCAAAGTGGTCCACTAGAAATACAGGAGAAAGGCAAAGCAAACCAACTGCTGCAAATGAGGGGGACAGTAGGTCAAAGTGAACTCTTTTCCCTGATGGTTATGGTACATTTTTCCCCATCTGGAGTTGGTCCACCTCAGCACGTCCTATCTCCAGTCCCTCGGCCATCCTGAAGTGTATCACATTTGAGTGTTATTGGGGGTTGGAAATAACAAGCCCCAGAAATGTCTGCCAACTTAATTTACAATAAAAGGTAAACAATCTGTCATTGTTTCTACCAAATATAAATCAAGCAAATTTCTCTATTCAAAAATAAAACAAAAATAACATTTAACTGAATAAAGGTTTTAAACTCTGGCCCCTGTTTATTAAAAAGAAAGCTGTGAAGTAATAAATTTCTGGCACATGGTGTAAGTGTGACATTGAAATAGAGTGGTGCCATATAGCAGCATGTCCACCCCCATGAATGAAAGAACATAAGAACCAGGAGCAAACATCGGCAATTTGGCCCCTCAAGCCTGCTCCGCCATTCAATACAATTATGGGCTGTGGGGTTGGGGAGCTGATCTCATCTCAGCCCCAACTCCACTTTCTTGCCCACTCTCCATAACTCTTCAACCCACTATTAATTAAAAACCTGCCTAGCTTCTTAAATTTATTCAGTATCCAGGTGTCCACCACGTTCTGGTGTCGTGAATTCATTACCCCCATCTCTCTTTTACATCTGTTACCCCTTCTAAAACTGCTGACAGTCATGACAAGCGGTCTGGCTTTGTGTTTATATAAAACAGCAAGGTAGTACATGGACCTTTTAAGGGGTGACTGAGAGGGCTAAGTTCCAAATGCCAAAGCACATAGAACATAGAACATTACAGCGCAGTACAGGTCCTTCGGCCCTCGATGTTGCGCCGAACTGTGAAACCAATCTGAAGCCAATCTATGTTTATCCAACAACCATTTAAATGCCCTTAAAGTTGGTGAGTCTACTACTGCTGCAGGCAAGGCATTCCACGCCCTTACTACTCTCTGAGTAAAGAATCTACCTCTGACATCTGTCCTATATCTATCACCCCTCAATTTAAAGCTATGTCCCCTTGTGCTAGCCATCACCATCCAAGGAAAAAGGCTTTCACTGTCCACCCTATCTAATCCTCTGATCATCTTGTATATCTCTATTAAGTCACCTCTTAACCTTCTTCTCTCTAACGAAAACAGCCTCAATTCCCTCAGCCTTTCCTCATAAGACGTTCCCTCCATACCAGGCAACATCCTGGTAAATCTCCTCTGCACCCTTTCCAATGCTGCCACATTCTTCTTATAATGCGGCGACCAGAACTGTACACAATACTCCAAGTGCGGCCGCACCAGAGTTGTGTACAGCTGCAACATGACCTCATGGCTCTGAAACGCAATCCCTCTACCAATAAAACCTAGCACACCGTACGCCTTCTTAGCAACCCTATCAACCTGGGTGGCACGGAAAATCAAGGATGTTGAGAGCATTGTAGTAGGCACTAAATGAGTGGCCGCTAAGAGAGTAGCCCTGGTGCGAACAATCAGTTGGGTCCTCAGCCCAGCTGGGTGTGCACAATGTTTCTTGGCAGTAGCTCTGCAATGAAGGTTGCCAGTGCACTCCAAAGTGCAGCATTTGGCGTGCACAGTCGTACTGTAAGTCGATTAGTGGTGTGCCATGAATGAAAGAACATAATGATGCAATGAGACTGCTACTACATTTGATGCCTATCTCTGGTGAATGTAGAGTGCAAGCGACTGCTGCACATGAAGTGTGTCCTGAGACATTAGAGCCTGGTGTCTGAGATGGAAATCCTTTGGAGCAAGTAGGGAGCTGGCATTGTCAGGCGATCTCTCTGATTTTCATTTTAGAAATTCTTGGCATCTGTGTGGGAGAATGGGAAGTTGCATATCAATGAGGTGAGATTAGGTAGGAATGGGGTAGTAATGAGTGATACCTGTGCAAATAAGCCACACACCACTCATGAGAAGCACTTGGTTAGAAAAGAGACTTTGATTTTAACATCAGGTATGTGCTTCCTGACTTGCTCAAATTTCTCACAAGGGCTGAGAAAGTTATGCGTCAAGATTCAGTATCAGTTCTGTTGAACAGCAAATTATCACAGCGACAAGTTATGTTCAACTACTATCAAAGATTCCTATATCTTTTGGATAAGGATGGAATCTTATAGGGATCTAATCAGCATTATCTGTGGTAAGCTTTGTGGCAGAATTGCAGACAAATCCAGTAAAGACTATCTTGGTGTCAGGAACATGTTGTTTCATGTTTTTGATAAACCATGAGGCAAATTTCTCGTTAGGCAGTGGCAAGTTGCTAATGAAGGAGGATTATTGCTTCTTGTTAATGGCCCAGCTCACCTCGTTAATTTTCAGCTTCCTATCTTACTAGGAGCATGAAACAAGCTGGACATTGTTAGACAAGCTGGACAAATCTCAACATGGAAGCAGATAGCTGGTGAATTCAATTTGCCGCTTGATTCAAAGGACCTCCATGTTGCTCACTTAGTACCAACAGCTCTGAGCATGCTCCACAGGCATCAGCCACACCCATCCCACATCCACAAATAATGGCATCTGACATGGGCCAGTTTCCAAGAAACCTCAGGCCACATGTCTGATCCAGAATGCTTCTCACTTCAATACCGCACTGGCGACTATCATTGTAAAGCTGCAGCAAGAGTTCTGTACCCTCACTCAGCGACAATCACTCAGCTCATGGACTGGATCAGGCTGTATGTCCAGCTCATTGATCATTGTCATGGTGCTTGGCTACTTGGAATGCTCATGGAATCCCTGCCTTGCATTACATTGCCTTTATGTGCCTTGCCATGCTGTTTACCATAGCCACAAAAGCTGAAAGGTTGTCATGGTCATCAGCAGGCCTCAGTCAAATTAAGGAAGATAGCATTCACTCACGGCCTCATTACAGTAAGTCAAGGGTAGCCTCTGATACCAGTCCAGCTGCTGGGGCAGTTAGTCAGCTGCTTTGGACAAAAACAGAAATTGCTGGAGAGATTCAGAGATCTGACAGCAGAGTTAATGCTTTGGGTCCAGTAACCCTTCTTCTCACAAGATTTCCAACACCTGCAGTAATTTGCTTCATTTTAGCTGCTCTGGCCAGTCAGAGTCAGGATGCTGTCCAAATAAGGTGTTTGAAACCAAATGCTGGACAGTACATCATCCCTCTAAGTCTTTTTATCCTATTTGGGTTGCATTCTCCTAGAATGAGAAAGAGACAGGTATTACGGTGGAGAACTGTATCGAATGTGTGAACAGACTGCTCAGTGTGTGCAGAGTTCGTGATGTCAGTCAGGGAGGAAACTACAATCAATAGTGAGAGTGGTAGAGCGTCAACCTTGGTGAGAAGTGGGTGCAGTAGCAGAGATAGACTGAATGTGAGGTAATAGGTAGAAGATGGTGGCAGATTAGTGATGTACCATGATGATGCTGTCCGGCTACTGTGTGTTGGATGTCAATATCTGTGAATGTAGTGTGCATGTGACTGCTGTGCATAAAGTGTGTCCATAGATGTTAGTGTCTGATAGACCATCAGATTGAAGAAGGATGCTAACTTTCTTCGTACAGTATTGGGCATTCTTCCAGATGGCCACGATTGCTGTAACTTGATTCTCACTACGGACCAGGCTAGCATGGCCTGGTGCTGTGGCCTCCACTGCTTGTCCTGGGGGAAGAGGAAATCTTGCCTTTGTATCACCTTGTTAAGCAGAACCACCAGGACCATGCCTGTAAAGTAGACCATCAACTTCTCCCATCTACTATGTCTGGGGAAAATGTCAGATACTGTTCAAGGTTTCTCTGGACTAACAGTGCTTGCCCTGATGTATAAAGGACTTTCAATGTGGCAGTGCAAGGAATGAGTGTTAATTTCAAGATATCCCCATAGTGGTGAGTTTTCACTTTGAACAGAACCTGGTAAGATGGGGCTGGAATAGAATGCAAGGGACACCATGGGAGTATTGGTAAATAATGAAGCAAATTTGGTAAGTTACAGTGAAAAAAGACTTGCTAGGTGTTGCAGAAAATCACTTTTCAAAATGCTTGCTGCAACTGGGGCGGCACGGTGACTCAGCGGTTAGCACTGCTGCCTCACAGCGCCAGGGACACGGGTTCAATTTCACCGTTGGGCGACTGTCTGTATGGAGTTTGCACATTCTCCCTGTGTCTGCGTGGGTTTCCTCCCACAGTCCAAAGATATTCAGGCTAGGTGGATTGGCCATGCTAAATTGCTGGTGGTGTTCAGGGATGTGTAGGTTAGGTGGATTATAGGGGGATAAGTTTGGGTAGTTGCTTTCGAGGGTCGGTGTGGACTTGTTAGGCCAAAGGGCTGTTTCCACACTGTAGGGATTCTATGATCTATGAACTCACATGGAGCTAAAACAAGTCTTAAGATTCAGCCCAATGTATCATTTCCAGATAATGTGTAGAAGTAGGACACACCTACAGAGCATCAAAATGTCAAATAGCTACTCATACAAAGATGTTAGCATTAGAAAAGATACCCAATACATATAAAAACAGAAAGAACTGCGGATACAAAGTTGCTGGAAAAGCTCAGCAGGTTTGGCAGCATCTGTGAAGTAAAAGACAAAGTTAAAGAGTTCTGAAGAAGGGTCACCGGACCCGAAACATTAACTTTTTTACTTCACAGATGCTGCCAGATCTGCTGATCTTTTCCAGCAACTTTGTTTTTGTACCCAGTACATATCTTGGGGAAATTGGTGATCCTACCAGAACATGTTTATATCAATGAATATCTCATTGATTTTAAACTTGATACAGGATTAATGTCACCCTCATGTTAGTTTATTTAGCATCTCTAAATAAATAAAAGTAACAGTCTACAGAGACAAAATAATATTGCATAGGTGGAACAGTTCTCAAAATTTAAGGTAAGATTTAAGGCACGGTGGCTCAGTGGTTAGCACTGCTGCCTCACAGCGCCAGGGACCCAGATTCGATTCCAGCCTCAGGCTGTGTGAAGTTTTCACATTCTCCCCATGTCTGCATGGGTTTCCTCTGTATGCTCCAGCTTCCTCCCACAGTCCAAAGATATTCAGGCTAGGTGGATTGACCATGCTAAATTGCCCATGGTGCCCATGGATGTTTAGGTTAGGTGGGTTAGACATGGGAAAATACGGGAATGGGTCTGGGTGGAATGCTCTTCAGACCGGCGGTATGGACTTGTTGGGCTGAATGGCCTGCTTCCACACTGTATGGATTCTGTGAAGTTCTACAAGCAATTCTGCAACAAATACATTATTCTCCACTTTGCAGCCTACATGATTCATAATCAAGAAATCTCAGTCTTGACCATGTGCCCATGTCTTGACCTTAACATTATTGAAGCAGAAGGAGTTCAACTAGTTATAATGGACAGCAGATAGGCAAAAAAGAGGCAATTTTGTCCAAAAGACAAGCCAATTAGAGAACAAGCATGGGGCTGGATGAACACAGCAGGTCAAGCAGCATCATAGGAGCAGGAAAACTTGACGTTTCGGGCCTAAACCC
>JAHRHZ010000075.1:23785379-23806206 GCA_024137785.1 Ginglymostoma cirratum
CCTCCAGCTCCACACTGTGTTATCAGGTACACACACTGTGCCTGTTTCACTTAATCTGAAAAGGCAACAACCATTCTCTGGTTCATTTGTCAGGACAATGCCTTGACCAAAGTGAATATCTAGTTTAAAGTAAAATAAAGCATCTGACTGAAGCATTCATTATGGCAATCCATGCGCCAATCAATCATCCAATATCCAAATGTTGCTCCCCTTTACATTGTATGAGGTAAAAGTTAAGTCTCCAGAGTCCCAGAGAATCATAGGCGTGTGAACTCATTAAAGATACAGATTGTGAATTTGATCTGAGGGTCACCATCTCTCAGATGAAGGGCAAGTTTGAGAAAGTAGAAGTTTCATGGTATAAGGATGTCCAGAGAAATCCTGGTGACGTAGAAGATAAACCAGGATTTATTTGAATGGAAGGGCAGAATTTGTTGGGGGTAGGGGAGGGGGTTAATCATTTATTTTAATCCAAGGATTAGGAGCACACATAAAAAGATTACAATTAAACCATAAAGAATAATAACTTCAGGTTATGAGAAAGTGTTTATAAAAATTAACATAAGGTGATATGGAGGAAGATACTATATCAAGAGTAATTCTTGAACTATGTGAAACAAAAAAAAATTGAGCTAAGTATGTGTACTGGGTCACATGACTGTCAACATGGTAGCTGACATGAAATCAAGTCATAATTGTAGATTTCGGTTCTCCATCTTCATTTGCATCTTCCTTATATACATTTGACCCATCTCAGGATTGCAACATCTGTGCCAACATATTTGGACATTTGATAAGATGCCACAAAAGAAGTTGACACATAAATTAGAGTCCATAGGATTGAGATTAACATATTTAAATGGATTGAGTATTGGTTAACAGATAGAAATAAGGAAGAAAGAAAAAATGGTTTGTTGTTGAGGAGGCAGAATGTAAATCATAGAGGAACTAGGATCAATGATTCAGTCCGCTTGTCTGGAGCTACCCAACTGGGTAAGAAGGCAGAATGCCTCCCCTAAAGAACATAATTGAACCAGATGACACTCCACTACCTGATATTTTATTTATTCTTTTAGTTCATATTATTTTAGTTAAGTCAATTTTAATTCTCAGCTGTCATTATAGAATCATAGAATCCCTACAGTGACAAAGCAGGCCATTCGGCCCATGGAGTCAAAACTCAAGAAACTCCAAAGCAGTTAAAAACAGAGCAGTTTGTCTGATCGTTTCGAACAATTGTTACATGTCATGGACATGTTGCTGGCTTGTCCGGGCCAACATTTATAACCTATCCCTAACTGTCCTTGAGAAGGAGTTGGTGAACCATCATCTTCAACAACTAAGGTCCTTGGAGTGCAGGCTTACCCACAATTCATTTATGGAAGGAATTCCAAAATTTTGACCCTGAGATAGTGAAGAAGGGAATAATATAGTTCAAAGTCAGAATGATGCATGCTTGGAGGAAACTTGCAGCTGGTGTTGTTCCCTTAAGTCTGCTACCTTTGCCACTTTAGGTTGTTTGGAAAGTGTTTTGGTGAATAGTTGTAGTGGATCTTGTTGATGATACACATCATCCAACTGATGATCACCTGACTTCCCTTCCCATGCAAATTGGTATTGTGAACGGGTTCCTCTCTTTGGTTCTTGTCTTCCTGCCCTTCTAGTCTGTCACAATCACTCTGTTCAGAAAACCCACCATTGACTATCTCTGCAAACCACCATCCAACTGTAACTTCCGTTTCCTCTCTGAAAGTCTTTGAATGCATTGTTGCCATCAATGCTGAATTTCCCTACAAATCCATGATTAAACTTCTCTAATCCAGTTTCTACATTTGCCAGATCAGTGACTCAGCCTTGCCAAAGCTACAAATCATATTGTGTGTGACTTAGACTGTCACAAAAGTATCCCTCCTCATCCTTTTGAACCTAATTACAGTCTTTCTCACAGTAGAACACAGCATCCTCCTCCACTGACTCACCAATCCATGGTTGAGTCAGCTGGGACTGCCCTTGCTTGGTTTCATTTTTGTCACTGCCATCATAGCCAGAGAATTATCTACAAAGACTTCTCTTACTGCCCTCTTACTACCACTCCTGATGTCTCCCAAAGACCTATTCTTTTCTTTTTTTATTTCTCACCTAAGTGCTGCCAATGAGTTGACATCATGCAAGCACAACTCTAATTTCCACAAATACAATGACAATGCCCAGCTTTACTTCTTGACCTCTCCACTGTCGCTGATTTATCATACAGGGCGGGCGTCCTTTGTCAGTGCATCCGAAAACCGAAAAGACCTAAGAACCATAAATCATTTCGAAAGTGGACTGAATGAACTTGTAGACACACTGTGTTTGGGCCCTTCCAGGGAAAGCCATCTTCACTTAGCCTGATTGGATCTGTACCAACTTCAAAGCGAAGTTTTTTTTTTCCAGAAGGGACCTGAACCGGACTACATTGGAAGTGTAATTATGAATGGAAACAGACAATAAGTGCAGAGATTATGCAAATAAAAGTTTACAGGTGTCATCTAGTTTTTGACAAAGACAATGTGAATTCATTCCCCAACTGACTAGGATACAACAAGTTCAAGAGTTAAATGAATATTTTGCTTTAGGCGGTGAGATGATTGTTAAAAGATTTTAAGAGGGCAATATAAATATATCTGAAAATATCATCATCCAAAATAAAAACAGCTGGTTCCAAAGTGTTCAGCTAAAGGATTCCTATTGTAATGCTGACATCCAGTACAGGATGAACAATAATTTCATCCAACACATATTGAGGAGAACCTACAGTTATAAATCTTTGTTACATGTGGTAGTTTTAACAGCTTCTGTCTTCATGCTCCATAGGATGCTATTAAATCAGCCAGTCACAGAACTATGTAAGTCACAGTGTGTAAGTTGCAGATGTATTTCTCCAAACATCCTCATTTTCATAAGGAATGAAATCATAGATCATAGAAATCATAGAATCCCTACAGTGTGGAAACAGGCCATTTGGCCCAACAAGTCCATACCGCCCCTCCGAAGAGCATCCCACCCAGACCCACTCCCCTACACCTGATTTCCCCATGTCTAACCCACCTAACCTAAATATCCCCTAGGCACTATGGGCAATTTAGCACGGCCAATCCACCTACCCTGCACATCATTGGACTCTGGGTGGAAACCGGAGCACCCAGAGGAAACCCACGCAGACACGGGGAGAATGTGCAAACTCCACACAGACAGTCACCCGAGGCTGGAATCAAACCTGGGCCCTGCTAACCACTGAGCCACTGTACCACCCCACTATGACTAGGTATGTGCAGTCTACAGAAAAAAATCATGTGTGAGCAAAAATTGTTCATTCTAGTCTGTCCGATTTAATTTTGCACTTGCACATGCTTTTCATACGTAGGCCCAGATTTTCCAGTCTTTGAATCATTCCAGACTGAATACAACCCACAAAATGTGTGTCAAGATCCTGGGTAAATTCCAATGCACCAACTACATGGGACTTGCACAGGATGTTTAAACATCTCATGGCAATTACCCTATTTCTTGCCACCTCCAAAAATGGCTTCAGTCTGAGCTAGAGTTGGATATCGGAGTGTTGCAACTCACTTACTTATATATTTATTCTGGAAATGTTGGAATTAAAACCAAATCTAACCCATTCGACACTCTTGACTACCTCCCTGAATATCCAACTAACCTACCACCCTTTCAACAACCTCTAACTCCTTGACTATCCCCAAACGCCAAGTAAATCCTGATACATTTTACCTCATGTAAGTACCCCTCCACTGGACCCAACCTGATTATCCTTCTAACCCTCCAGCAACACCCACCAATTTGACCAAATTGTTTCTCACCCTATCAATAGTAGAGTAAACTACCCACCCTTTCAACACCCAAGCAGACTCCATCACTTGACTACCACCCCCCCAACCAGGCCTGAATAAACCACACTATACACTTCACCCACTTATCCCCTCATCTACCTCATAAAATTTGTATCAATGCCTCTAAAGTATTCAAGACTTATAATCATTCATATGCAAGTTCTTGCTGTCTGTTTGTCTGGTGTCTGTCAGTTCTTGAGTTGATGTTCCTACTCTGGGGCATGCCTTTCGTTTTACTCTGGAAGTCCTTGCTGCATAAAAGTTTCTCCAGGTCCTGTCTCACTGGCACTATGCTGCAGGTTGACTATATTATTGCCTTTGTTTTACCTCAACACTGGCATTGTCATCACTAGTTGTTTGCTGTAAGTGAAAGCTGTTTCTTGTTCTGTGCCATTGCACATCTTTGCAATGAGCTTGCATAGACATTCACACTCTGATGATATAATAGGCAAGAACTTTGCTAGATAGTTCACAAATCCATCAAATTTGGGGATCACTTTCACATATATTGGTTACTACAAATCTCATTTTTTCAGGATCCAGATGAGATCTTTTACTATCAGTACTTGCCCTGTATATATTTTAAGTGCAGTCATTCAAGGGGCAAAGATGTCACTGGCAAGGCCATAATTTGTTATCCATCCCTAATTGTCCTTGGACTGAGTGGTTTGCTAGTCTAGTTCACAGGGAAGTTAAAAGTTCACATTACTGTGGATCGTAAGTCAGATGTAGGCCAGACCAGTTAGAGACAGCAGATTTTGTTCCCTAAAGAACGTTAGTATATGGGTTTTTATAACAATTAATAATTTTATGTTCAGCATTACTAAGATGACCTTCAATTCCAGAATTTATAAATCCAATTTAAATCATATTAGGTGGCATTGTGGAATTTGAACCCATCTCCCCTGAGCATTAGCCTGGGCCTCTAGATCATTAGTTCAATGGAATTACAGATATATCACCAAATTCCCATTGATGGCTTCAGGCATCTTTGATTGTTCAGCTTCTAGGTTACTCAGCAAGCTCTTTCTACCAGTGTAATTAGATTCTGATTGTAGTCTGTGATGGCTTCTTCCATTGTATCTCCACATTTATAGGTTATGTCTTAATCCACCTGATGATACTGCTGGGCAGGTCAAATCCTGGAATGAAATCTGGTTTGATAGGTATTTATTATTTTAGTCAACTTGATTACCAGTTACTGAAGTATAGAGACACACAACAGAGCACAAGTTTATTAGAGGAAATTTTTCTTTTTTTAAAAAAAGCTATCTTATGCAGTTAGAAAGATCTTAAAACATATAGCAGAATAAAATTTCAACTTGTTTCCTGACACTATCCATCATAGAAATTTAAGTCCAGACAAATTACAGACCTATCAAATCTTTACGTTTTGCTTAATTGATCACTCCCAGCTTTTGTCTGGTGGACTGTGGAATCTTCTTTCTGAAAATATTCACAACATTGAGAGTTTGAACTTTCTCAGCTTTAATGACCTACAATTTATAACCAAACATTCCTGGCTTAGAAGTTCTACAAATGGAACTTTCTTTTGAGGTAATTGCATTTTTCCTGACCTGCTTTAAAAATTACCTTTCCAGAACAGAAATTACACTTGTTTCTGATCCCAATCAGCACTAATCTGAACAGCTATAAGAAAATTCAGAGACTGAAAGTTTTAAGCTAAAAATCAACCCTCAATTATTATGAACTGAAAACAGTGGCTTTCAATGTTTGCTCCACCAGTCATAAACCATCAGAGTAAAAACAGGTTTCTATTAATATTCAAATTATGTATATATGATAGATATAAATATAGTATATATCTATACATATCTCACACATCTTTCATCACTGTTAGCAGGTCATCTATTATTAGTGAGGTGCTTTCAGCTGCCTATGCTCTAACTTCTGGAATTTTCTCCCTAAGCTTTTCAACTTCTCTGGCTCTCGCTCCTCCATTAAGATGCTCTAAAATCTACCACTGTTTCAATATTCTTTGAGGTGGCTTGACTAATTTAATAATGCCCCTGTGAAGTGCCCTGGAACTTTTCTATATTAAAGGTACCATGTAAATGCCAGTTGTTCTTGATTTACAACCCAACACTAGAACACTCTTCTGAGGAAGAGTCACTGGACCCAAAATATTAACTTTGACTTTTTTCTTCACAGATGCTGCCAGATCTGTTGAGCTTTTCCAGCAACTTCAGTTTATGTATTCGAACATTATTACTTGTAGTATGTCCTGTTTCAAGTACAAGAGCAAGTCAACAAACTCACCTCAGCTTTTCAGCATAGATGGAGTAGCCAAATGTAACAACACACTATCACACACTTGGGTTAGATTGCCCAGAGGCTGAACTAGACTAGCCGTATAAATATAGTGGCTACAACAGCAAGTCAAGAATGAGGAATTCTGCTGTGAGCCACTCACGTCCTCACTCCACAAAGTCTATCCACTATCAAAAATGCACATGAGCAGCGTGATGGAATGAGATATCTGATGAGTACAACTCCAGCAAAACTCAAGGATCTCAACACAATCCAGTATTAAGCAACTGCTTGATTGACACCCCACCTATCATCTTCTGCATTCTGTCACTCCACTACCATGAATAGTGGCAGCAGTGTGTACCATCTACATGATGCACTCTAGCAATTCACTGAGGCACCTTACAACTACAGAGCCTCTTCCATCTCAGAAGAAAAAGGCAACAGATACATGGTAATATTGTCACCCCCAAGTTCCCTTTCAAGACATACACTCTACTGACTTGGAACTATATCACTGTACCTTCCCTGTAAATAGGTTGAAATCCTGGAAATCCCTTCCTAAGATAAAACTGTGGATGTACCTACACCAGATGGACTGGTTCAAGAAGGTGCAACCATTAACAATGGCTCAAGCGCAATTAGAAGTAGGCAAAGGTAAATCATGCCTACATCCTCTGAAATTTTTTTTAGAAAACTTGTGGATGGAGTGTCAGATGATTAAAGTCTCAGTTTGTTAGTTTCCTTTATAACACAAGCAGAAGCCACACAATGTGCGAGTACTGCAATGGAAACTCAGAATGAACCCATGCAAGCTCAAACTACTCTCATCATGTTTGTTGATATCAAAGTGCAAAATCTCACAACAGGATCTCACAACAGTCCAGAAATCTGTCCTCTGATAATCTGGATGAATTAATGAAGTCTTGAGATGGCAGCAGTGACTTTGTGATGAATGATTCTGCTTTCCCTTCTCAGGACACTGTGTAGGGACACTACACAAAACTCAAAAATAGGCATAAGGCAAGCACTAAGGAAACGTAGAAGATTGCTTGACTCTGTGTGCATTATTATTAGATAGTTTGGCTTATAAAGTTTCTTTGGATTCTTTACTTATGTGGTAATATTAATATCAACATTGTAGCCGAGAAGACGTGATCTCTAATTTCACAAGAAAGGTAAGGCACACGTCTGTTTGTGAATGGGAACTGACATTGAATTCGCTGGTGTCACTCCAAACAAGCCAAACGTGGACAATTCAGCCAGCAGGGGGCTATGCTGGTTTCTTCCTGTCTGTTTCCACCTATTTCTCCTTTTCCTACCATGCATAATAGGTTGTAGTTTTGAGACAGTTTATGCAGCAGCCACTGACAAATCATGACACATTCTCTAACAAATATTGAAAGGCTCTTTCAGCGTGTAACCAGATAACTGAAGTGTTGCATGAGCACCACAGCACCTGCTTGATGACACTTCGTGCATCGGGTATTTTGACATATGTTTGCAATCCAGGTCATGAGCCAGCTGGTCAGTGTGTAGTCTTTCTCATTTTTATGGTGGCTAACTGCTAGTGGTAAATTGGATTGCCAGACAGTGAAGGTGTTGAGATTATTGCCAGGATGTTGGGCACCAGCTCAATATTAAGAGAATAGAACCCCTACTGTTTGTGGTATATTGCTAAATTTTTTAGTAATGCCTGCACATGCGCTGGCAAATAATAGAGAGTATGCAACTCATCTTTGATTGATGTTATCCCTAACTTATGCTAATCTACTTTCTTGTTTAGTGCTTGAATTATATTTCAGGAGGTATATTTGTACTCTTTAGTCCTTTCTTGCAACTGAAAGCCTTTCTTCACTCACCAACTTACCTGACATCTGAATGAGAACCTGGAATGAAATTCAACGCAGTGTCTGTCCTTTTCAAGTCCGTCAGTTAGACACACCATTGTTCTGCCATTGTCACATTCTGATCACTTTATCTGACTATCAACATCCTTTCCCCACCAGCACCCGACACCCATTACCCCCACACCATTCCCCCCCTCCCAAACTATAGCATAAATACTGTCCTCTCCACACTTCACTTCAGCTCTGATGAAGAGTAATCTAGACTCAAAATGTTAGCTTGCTCTCTCAACATGGATGCTGTCTGACCTGCTGTGATCTTCGGCATTTGTTGTTTTCAGTCTGGAATCAAATTATCTCTTTTTAAATACTCATTAGACAGCTTCAGATCATCAGCACTGTATTTTCACCACCTTCCTTTGGTGATGGCTCATTCATGATTATTTCCTTGTAGTTCTTGATGACTTATTTTCTGCAGTTTGGACTCCAAACAATCCATCATCCTCTTGTAGTTTCTCTGAATAAGTGTGAACTTGAAGGAATCTACTTGGAACATTTCATGCCTTTAGTTTTCTTTCGTGCTCAGTTTCCAGAATTGTCACACCCTAATTCCACACTGTGCAGAATTACATCATTAAACCATAATAAATTGCACAAAGAATTCAGAAACTCAAATCCCTTAAAGTTTTTTCAAGCCAAATATACTGCACTGCTGAGCTCTACTTCAACATAACCTCTGGCACATACATACACAACATTTCAAAACATAATATTCACTTGTCTGTACAAATCTTCAGTCAATAACCAGCTTACACTTTCCAAACTAGCTCTTCTTTCAAGTTCAGACCCATTCTATCTTACATTGTATTCCAGCTCATCTAAGTTCAATTTCTTGCTGCTCAAGCAACCTCATACAAATATAAGTATGTTACTACTCTCACAAGGGTGGCACGGTGGCACAGTGGTACAGTGGTTAGCACTGCTACCTCACAGCACCAGGGACCTGGGTTTGATTCCAGCCTCGGGTGACTGTCTGTGAGGAGTTTGCACATTCTCCCCATGTCTGCACGGGTTTCCTCCCACAGTCCAAAGATGTGCCGGTTAGGTGGATTGGCCATGCTAAATTGCCCCTAGGGATGTGTAGATTAGGTGGGTTATAGGGGGATGGGTCTGGGTGGGATGCTCTGAGGTTTGGTGTGGACCCGTTAGGCCGAAGGGCCTGTTTCCACACTGGTAGGTGTCTATGAATTTGTCTGATAACCTAATCAGGAATTTAATCTGCTCTCTTAACTACTTCATCAACTGAAATTGTGTTTTCCAATAAATTTCATAAGACAAAACTAAGTTATTACTTTAAAAAAACCCCAGAAGCTCCCCCTTTGTAGGAGGCACAGCTATGGAAAAACTAGCTTGTCAGAAAGGAATCTTTTGAAATTAAATAATATTACATTTAAAATATACATTGGATAACCAATACGCAAATCAGTAGTGAAAGTGAGGTGTGAAATGTTGGTTCTAGCAGTTTTCCAGCAGTGCTAGTTGTACCCAAGGCGCAGGAGTGGTTACCCAACAACGAGCACATACCCAAAAAGCACTCTTTCAATCGATTGACCCCTACCTGAGTTACAATGTTCTCCACCCTCACTATCACAATCCCTTTAATTGATTCTCACTGCTTTTTCTGTAACTGGTAACTGCGTTTTCCCTCGTTCTTCTATCTCCTCCCCTAAATTCAGACTCTGCTTTATCACCTAGCCTCCAATCTTCCTCCCTCAGTTCAGATCTCTTCAACTTCTGATCAGTACCCTCCTTCAGTCCCTTTCAATCTCTCCCTCTCTCTGCGTCCTGACTCCAAGTGCTGGACACCTATTTGTCTAATATTTAGCTAGTCTCTCAAGTTGACTGATAATGGTAAAGTGTAGTATAATGGGATTCATGTAATTCATGATGATGTAAATAATGACTTGACTCTAGAATAAGTAAGTGAGAGGAGAGATCGTGGCATTACACAAGAGAGCTATATTCAAGAACCTACTATGTATAGGTGTAAATAAATGACTGTTACAGTAGATTAGGAATTGAAGAGCCTTAGTTAGAGATAATGATCGAGCAGCCTTAGAGATAATGTATGTGCAAACATCCTCAGCCCCAGATACCCCAGACTGATAAATCAATGTGAGGGAGCAGTATTGGGTCAAAGCACACGATTAGGCATGAGGAATTGGAAACAAAAAACATGTTAAATCAGGACCAATCATGTTAAATCAGGGCCAATATTAAATTAAGCATGTCCCAAAGAAGGTCTATTCATCCAAATTTCTCAAGTGCAAAACTGTTCTCTCGCTTTCCTAATAATAGCAGGATCTTTCTGTATTATACCCAACTACATTTAAAATTACTTAAATATATAGGAAATGTTCCAGAGCTTGATTTCAGACCATTTTTTGCAAGTAATTTTTTTTTCTTTTTGTTGAAGTTTTTCAGCAAAGTCAGGTCAGGTAAACGTCACTCAATATTTACAGTGATTCAATTACAAAATAATTTTTTTTCATTTCCTTTTAGTTCAATCCAAGTTTTTGATCTTTTAATACTTTTGAAAGAACCTTTAATATTTTGATTTAGTCCTATGTTTTCTAGCTTGGCAACATTTTTTAATTATTAACTTGTCAAGCGTAATCAGATTCTATCCCACAATGGAATGCTTTTATCAGTAACTTTAGAGATCGAATAATATTTTTCCGTAAACCTCCATGAATTAAGAACCTCAGCTTGTTCAAGTTTAGTGAACATTTGTTAATCTCAGAACTAATTGTAAATTCAAAGATTCATTTCAAAGAAGTTTACATTTTTCTTTATGTTCAGTTTCTAAAGGACGCATACCGGTTCAGCTATTGTTACAATTACTGCTAGATGTATCAAGTTTTTTCATGTTGGGATTAAGCAAGGGAATTACATGCCAATAAGCATGACCACAAATGTAACTAAACTTCTAAAATAATTTTTTTTGAATTTATCACTCCAATACAAAGCTTCAAATACTTGCAGCATGTTTCATGAATTGGTATAAGGAAATCAACTTCCACAGCATTTTCTAACCTAAGTGTAACATATCATAATTTGATTTTTATAAAGTCAAGAAAGCCAAGGTAGATCTTTTCTGAAGTATCCAGAAGAATGTTTTGAGTCAGTATGCATGGAGGCGTAGATAGGAAAAGGTAGTTTCATAACTGCATGGTACATTACACATGTTTTCCCTTCTTTTAGTCTGGGAAGACCATTCTGAATCTTGATAGTTTTTCCAATTCATGCACAACAGCTATAATAGGTGCCAAAAATTGGCTCGCATCATAACCAGAATTAGAAATTAAAGTTTTGCCATGTAGAAAATAAGACCTTAATAGCAACAAAAGGTAATGCGTCCGTCAAAATACGAGATAAATGAAAATAAGGACATAAGACAAGAAATAGGAACAGGAATAGACCATTCAATAAGGTGATGGATGATCTTCCCCAAGCCTCATCTCTTTATGTCTGATCTTCATGGTGGTCACCTCTGCTAAATTTAAAAGAAAACTATCTCCTCTCGAAATGTCAGTGGTCTAGTCTCATAATTCCGTGGAGTCGAGAATTCCAGACATTCATTGCCTTTAATGGCCACTAGTTTGAGATTCCCCACCAGTGGAAACATATGGGCAGCATGGTGGCTCAGTGGCTAACATGGCTACCTCACTGTGTCATGGACCTGGGTGTGATTCCAGCCTTAGGCAACTATCTCCCAGTGTCTCTGTGGGTTTCTTCTGGGTGCTCTGGTTTCCTGCCACAGTCCAAAGATGTGCCGGTTAGGTGGATTACCCAATGGAAATTCAGGGTTACAAGGATAGGGTAGTGGGGTGGGTTGCATTTTGGAGGGTCGGTGTGGACTCGGGGGACAAAATTGCCTGCTTCCACACTGTACAGATTCTATGATCTTCTTAACATGTACCTATCAGCCCCTCAAATTCTTGTAGGTTTCAATAAAATCATTCCTCATTCTAAACTAATAATGAATAAAGGCCACACTGTTTAGTAATTTTTGATAAGTAAACCTCTTCATCTCGGGAATCAGCCTAGTATACTTCTTTTGAACTGCCTCCAATGTATCCAGCGTAACAGCTTGCGACTACTCAAGGAAAATAAAATCATTAAAATAAAAGCCAGAAATACAAGCACAGCAACTGAAATAAACAGGGCAGAGATATTCGCCAAAAAGCAAGGTATGCTGGGAATACATCAGCCAAGAGGCACAAACACAGAGACAATACTGCCTGAAGACAGGCCCTTGCAAGATTCCAGCGCAAACAATCGAAAACCACGGAGGTACCAGAACACAATAGTAGGTGTAAAAGAACAATTCCACATTTCCTGACAAATGGATCACCATTAGATACATTGGACAGATGTGCCTCAGTAAAACAAAAGACCAGGTGCATATTCTGGGCCAAAAGCCAGACATCCAGTCTCCAAAGCAGACACATCAAAAGCCATTGAAAGCCATTAACAACATTCCAAGGTGATATTGGTCAAGTTCTTGGAAAATTCAAGACGGTAGCCAGTAAAGTATAAGAACCTGGCCCTGGCAGGGCTCGAGCTGCACTCCCACTGTCCAGCCTGCCGAGAGGCCTGTGGGGACACAGCAAAGACTAGAGCAACTTGCCCTCTGACCAGAGACAGAATAAAAAGGAGCAAACCAAAGAATTCAATGAACCAATGAAAGCCATGAGTTTCTGGGAAGTATTCAAATTCCTAATCAATCAAGTGGTTACAAGTAGGGTTATTAAAGTTAAAACTGTAAAAGTTTAAATCTTACATTTGTCACCTTCGAATAGTTACCAGCTGCTTCAATTATTGCTGACTTGCGCTGTACAGTCCCTTTCCCTGATACCCGCAAAGGTACCTGGGTAAATTAGTTTAGTTTTTATTGATCAAGGGGTCTGCAGGGTCCTAGAAGCACCCAGTCCCAGTCTACACCAGTATATCCCTTAAATATGGGGACCAAAACTGTACACAGTTACAATACTCCATATGCAGTCTCTCAAAAATTCTTTACAGTTGTAAAGAGACTCCCATTTTTAAACTTCAACCTCTGAGTAATAAAGGCCAAAATTCTATTTGACTTCTTAGTTACTGCACATTCTTGCTAACTTTTTGTATTTTGTGCACAAGAACACCAAGATCCCACTTGGCTATGCTTTTTGGGTCTGTCCATTAAAATAATGTTTGGATTTTAAGTCTTCACATCAAAATGCATCATCTGACACTTTACTGCATGAACCCTATCTGCCAGGCTTTTGCAAATTCACTCAGCCTTTCTGTAAGGAATCTCATCACAACAAGTCTCCTCACCTATTTTTGTATTCTACCAGCAAACCTGGATACTCAAAACTCTGTCCCCTCCTCCAAATGATTAACATAAACATTAATAATTGACACCTTAAGACTGATCCTTGTAAACTCCAGCAGTTACATCTTTCCAACATGAAAATGGTCTATTAATTCTGACTTGACGTTTCGGGCCTTAAACGTCAAGTTTTCCTGCTCCTATGATGCTGCTTGACCTGCTGTGTTCATCCAGCCCCATGCTTGTTATCTCGGATTCTCCAGCATCTGCAGTACCTTTTATCTCTGATATTAATTCTGACTCTTACCTTCTGAGTGTTGTGGAAGTTAAAAAAAAACAGTGATATTTACCTATAAGATCACTCTATTTTCCATGGTTGTACCATCATGTTTCTACACATTGCATCAACTCATCTGCTGCTAGAATCCTCGTTACTGTTTCATTACCCCTAGACTTTATTACTCCAACATACTCCTGGCTACCTCCTGCATTCTGCTAGAAATTAGAAATGTGCTTAAATATATATATGTGCCAGTATCTAATCAACTTCAAACTTGTAATTAATAGATTTGTGTTGTCATTTCAAGTTTACTGGAGGCTGCTGGACATTCCAACTTTCCAGAAGCAAATATGTAATGATTGTTCTTGTGATATAAAACTTCACCTTGTTCCAAAAGTAGTTTTTGGACAGATGCACAGTGGAAGCACAACCTTAAGATACTTCAAATAACCGCACTACAAAGCTATATTGATCTTGCCTAATTAAAATGCTTGCTAACTATATTGGCTAATTAATGCGCAGAAGTGCAATCGAAGTAACTTAAGTGAATAACTATGCTTCAGTTGTCTGAGGTGGCATTTGAGCAGACTGGAAAGCCATCGTATAAAGTTCATTCCTTGGCTTTAAGAGTAGTTTTAGGCATAAGTAAATGGTCACAAGACAATGACTGAAAAAGAAACCTCTATAAATTAGTTTTGAAGTCCAGAGCTGCAATCTTTCTTGGAAGAAAGAAACTGATCAGGGAAAGCAGCATGAGATGCCACAAAGAACATGAGACATTTTAAAAGTTCAAGTGATATGGATAGGGGAATGACATGAAAGGAGGGCTCTTCGATCCAATGAATCCTCAATTTTAATCATTTCGCCATGGGTGACCATCCTATCAACTGCCTAAACCTTGAACTCTGGAATTCTCTCCCTAAATATATCTGGCTGTCCTTGGATGTCTCTGTTCCTTTAAAGCATTCCATAAAAACTATCTGTTTAACAAAGGTTTTAGTCAACTGTCCCAATGTCACCATGTGTGGCTCAGGGTAAACTTTTGCTTTATTTTCACCCCTGTGAATTTCCATGGAACGTTTCACTATGTAAGAGATGTTACTATAAAGGCAACTTACTGTTCAAAGAATTGTATTTTCTAGTAAAATACTACCATGGTAAAAATGAAAAGGTTTACTAAAGTGACACAGGATCTACACAATATTATGATGCATATTTCACTTAAGTTAAACATTTGCCAATCTATGGAACGATATTTAGAAAAAGATAATGCATAGGAGTTGACATTCCCATTTGAAAAGATCCAAGAAAATTGACAGCATTTCAGGAGATCTAACTATGAATAAACAAAACAGAAGAACAAAAGAGAAGTACAACACAGGAACAGGCCCTTCAGTCCTCCAAGCCCGTGCTGATCATCATGCCCTGACTAAACAAAATAAAAAACCTCTTGCCCTTATTCCGTCCATATCCCTCTTTTTCCTCCCTATCCATGTAACCATCCAGATGCCTCTTAAATGTCAACATGCCTGCTTTCACTACGTCCTCTGGCCAGGGCATTCCAGGCTCCTACCACTCTCCTATCCTGACACATCTCCCTTAAGCCTTTGCCCTCTCACCTTGACCCTGTGCTCCCTTATAATTGAAACTTCAACCCTGGGTAAAAGCCTTTGACTATCCACTCTATCTATGTCTGTCATAATTTAGTAGACCTCTATCAGGTCTCCTTTCAGCCGCTATCTTTCCAGTGAAAACAATCCTAGTCTTTTTAACATTTCCTCATAACCAATGCCCTCAAGAATGTGTAACATCCTGGTGAACCTTCTCTGCACTGTCTCCGAAGCTTCCACGTCCTTCTGGTAATGTACACATTACTGCACACAGTACTTCAAATGCAGCTTAACAAGGGTTTCATATAGCTGCAACATGTTTTGCCCACTCTTGTACTCATGCCCTGGCCGATGAAGGCAAACCGGCTGTATGCCTTCTTAATCACTTTGGCCACCTGCCTTGCCACCTTTAGGGAACTGTGTACCTGAGCGCCAGATCCATCTGTATGTTAATGTTCCTAAGGATTCTGCCACTAACAGTATAATTCACACCTATATTTGATCCTCCAAAATGCATCACCTCATATTTGTCTGGATTAAACTCTATCTGCCATTTCTGTGCCCAAGTTGCCAATCTATCTATATCCTGTTTTATCCTTTCACAATTATCGGCACTAGCAACAACTCCACCAATCTTGGTGTCATCTGCAAATTTACTAATCAAACCATCCACATTTTCCTCCAGATCATTTATATGTACTAAAAATAACGGAGGACCTAAGACTGATCCCTGTGGAACAGTACTAGTTACCGGTCTCCATTCTGAAAACCACCCTTCCACCGATACCCTCTGTCTTCTATCACCAAGCCAGTTTTGTATTCATCTAGCCAGCCCACCCTGAATCCCATGTGATTTTAGTTTTTGTACCAATCTGCCATGTGGGACTTTATCAAATGTCTTACTAAAGACCATATAAACTATATCCATAGCTCTTCCCACATCAATTAATTATCCTTGTCACTCTTGAAAAAGTTTGATCAAATTGGTGAGACATGGCCTTCCCTGTACGAAATCATGCAGCTATACTAACTAGTTCATTTTCTTATAAATATGCATATATCCTGTCCATCAGCATCTTCCACAAGAGCTTCCCTACTACAGATGTCAGACTCACGAGCCTATAATTTCCTGGATTGTCCCTGCTTCCATTCTTAAACAAGGGAACAACATTGGCTAATCTCCAGTTCTTTGGAACCTCGCCTGTGGTCAAGGAGGATGTGAGTATATATGCTAATACCCGAGCTATTTCTTCCTTTGCTTCTTACAGTAACCTGGGATAGATCCCATCTGGCCCTGGGGACTTGTCTATCTTAATGCAATTTAGGATAACCTAGACTTCCTCCTTTAGTATATTGACATTCTACAGAGTATTCACACACTCATCCCTGACCTCAACATCAGTCATGTCCTTCTCCTCGGTGAATACTGATACAAAGTACTTATTAAGGATCTCTCCCACTTCCTGTGACTCCACATATAACTTCCCTCCTTTGTCCTTGAAGGGGTCTACTCTTTACCTTACTACCCTCTTTCTTATAATATAGACATAAAAAGCCTTGGGATTCTCATTGATCCTATTTGCTAAAGATATTTCATGGCCCCTTTTAGCCTTCCTAATTCTGTGTTTAAGTTCCTTCCTAATTTCTCTATACTCCTCAAGGGCTTTGTCAGTTTGTTGCTGCCTAGACCTCTTGTATGCTTCCTTTTTCCTTTTGACTAAGTTTACAATTTCCCTTGTCATCCGTGGCTTCTGGATCTATTAACATCTATTCTTTTTTGTTTTTAGTTTCATCTTAAAAATGTACTTGCCAAAAAATGGTCGTTCTATATTGCTCTTTATAAGCTATAGTTACGTATCGCAAAATGTTTGGTTTTGTTCAATAATATTTTGTCACGTACGTCAGTGCACATAGGTATCATGAGGGACAACTTGACCGGGAAAAGAAAAATGCAAATTATCAGGCCCCACAATACTGTATCAAGAACAGGATCACAAAGTAGCATGCATTTATATCACAAGGATCAAATACAATGGTTATTATAAATCCTAGCAAAGATATTGGGTTATGATATGTGATTAACTGTCACCCCGATTGAAATACAAGCAACACAGCTTATTTTAGTGATCTCCGTATCCTGTATTAGGTATCTTTTTTAATTCAATAACATTGTAAGGCGCCTTATAACATGTTTCATTCTATTTTTCTTGTAAAAGTACACATGACAATAAATTCTAAATTCTAATTTCCAAAGACCAATAATTGTTTAAATAAAAGACTATGATAAACAAAATACAATATTTATCAAAATACAGCAGATACCCAGTGTTTACTAGAAATTATCTGTGTTGCATGAATTGCCAGAATTAAGACAACATGCTATGCAATGTCACAACAATAGCATGTGCCAACAGCATACACGACAAACTCACTGCATGTGCTTTGACCAAATGGCTATGTTTAAAGACTAACTGGAGTAGTCCAGTCAAAGCAGAAGCTGAAATGGGAGGATCCTTCATAGAAAGTAATACAACGCTGGTCTGAGGCACCGGAACAACGTCTTTGGGACTGCTTGGAATTTGTGGTCTATACTATAGTCAATGGAAAACCTAGATAAATATGCCACCACCATCATGGACTTTATTAGCAAATGCGCGCAGGATTGAATGCCAAAGAAGTCAATCTGGGTGTTCCCCAACCGGAAACCTTGGATGAACTGGGAAACTCACTGCCTACTGAAGACTAGGCGTGCAGGATTCAAGCCGGATGACCCAGACCTATACACAAAATCCAGATTTGACCTCCGCAAAGCCATCAGAAATGCCAGGAAGCAGTACCAGACCAAGTTAGAGGACCAAACCAACCACACGGACACCCACCACCTGTGACAAGGCCTACACAACATAATGGGAAACAAAATGAAGCAGAGCATGATAGCAGACAAAAACACATCCCTCCCTGATGCACTAAATACTTTCTGTGCTCAGTTCAAATAGAATGCCAGTGGTGATGTGTCACCTGCCCTGACAGCCCCAATGCTTCTGTTCCCTCCGTCACCACTGCAGATGTCAGATCATCTTCCTGACAGTCAACCCATGGAAAGTGATGGGCCCAGATGGAATCCCCGGCTGGGCAATTGAATCCTGTGCAGACCAGCTGTCAGAGGTATTCACTGACATCTTCAAGTTCTCCCTCCTACAAGCTGAAGTCCCCACCTGCTTCAAGAAGACCATCATCATCCCAGTACCAAGGAATACACATGCAACATGCCTCAGTGACTACAGCCCAGTGGCTCTGACTTCCATAAACTTGATGTGCTTCGAGAGGCTGGACATGGCCTACATCAACCTGAGCCTCCCAGCCTGCCTCAATCCCCTGCAAGATGCCTACCAATGTAACAAATCCACAGCAGATGCCACTTCATTAGTCCGGCACTCATCCATGGAACATCTGGAAAACAAGAATACCCACATCAGATTCCTACTCATTGACTATAGTTCTGCTTTCAACACCATAATCCCCACCCAACTAATCTCAAAACTCTGAGACTTAGGTCTCGGCTCTGCCCTCTGCAACCGGATCCTCAGCTTCCTGGCCCATAGACCACAATCGGTAAAGATAGGCAACTGCATTTCCTCCACAAGAATGCTCAACACTGGAGCCCCCTGCCAAGGATGTGTTCTCAGCCCCCGACTGTACTCCCTGTATGCCCACGACTGTGTAGCCACATTTTGAACGAATGCCATCTACAATATTGCTGACAACACTACAGTGATAGGTCGGATATCAAACGATGATGAGTTGGAATACAGAAAGGAGATACAGGACTTGGTGTCGTTGTACAATGACAACAACTTCTCTCTCAATCTTGGCAAAGCAAAAGAACTGATCATTACTTCAGAAAGAAACATGGGCAACACGCCCTCATCTACATTAACAGAGCAGAAGTTGAGAAAGTTGAAAGCATCAAGTTCCTAGGAGTGATGATAACCAACTACGTGGACTTCCCACGTAGATGCGATGGTCAAGAAGTCACAACAACACCTCTTCTTCAGGCGACTTAGGAAATTCGGCAAGTTCATAAGGACTCCCAACAACTTTTACAGATGCACCATAGAAAGCATTCTATTTGGGTGCATAATGGCCTGGAACAGCAACTGCTTTGCCCAGGACTGTAAGAAACTACAGAAAATTGTGTGCACAGCCCAAGCCATCACGGAAGCCAAAGTTCCATCCATGGACTCCACTTACACTTCTTGCAGCTGCAGTAAGGCTGCCAACATCATCAAAGACCCCTCACACCCTAGTAATGCTCTCCTATAACCTCTTATGACAGGCAAAAGATACAGAAACTTGAACACATGCACAGACAGGTTCAAGAACAGCTTCTTTCCAGCTGTTATTAGACTGCTGTATGGATCTCTCTAACTTCAAATAATGTTGTTCTTGTTAATATTGATCTTCTTTCGCACACCTCCCAAAAGCCTGTATGCCTCACTCTGATCCCTATGATCTGTATGTCCTTACTTACTACGAACTGCCTCCACTGCTTGTAAATAAAACTTTTCACTGTATTTAGGTACAAATGACTACAATAAATCAAATCAAAGAGAAAGGGTACTGTCTTCAGTATATACTGTCACAGGTAGTCAAGGACAATGTTTGATACTAATTCAGGGGTTTGGATTCTGACATTTGGAGATAGCAGGGTCAGGGGTTCCATATGATTACAATTCACAGAGTGAGAGCCATGTTGAGTCCTGCAGATTCATTGAAACCAGATAAGGGAATAATGGTAAGTCAATCAGGAGCACATTGAAATCAATGAGGTGTCTAGTCATGCAACAGCTGGGGCTGTCCTTCCAAGTTGGTTAGGGTAGGCCATGCTCAATCCTGAAGAGTGAGAAGAGGCTGAACCTTAATATTTTTTGACAAAGTCTGAGTTGCATCAAGTTTATTGAGGGTTTTCAACATGAGGTCTAGTGAATTTTCTCACTGTATCTTGCCAAAGATGCCTCAGGGCTTATGCTGTGCCATTCCTGCTATTACATGCAACATCTTCACTTACCCGCCCTTGTTCTCCCAATCTCCCACTGCACTAACCCTTAATGTCCTCTGTGCTGCCTTGTGAGGCTAGGCAGTAGGCAATGTACACATCTGTGTGCTAGATGAGCCTGTGACCAATGTTTCTTCTTTAAAACCCCTACAATTGGTGGTGGTGCAGCCCCTTCCCTCACAGGGCGAGCCACTTACCCCACCCATTTCATGAGCGCTCACAACCATTCTCATCCCCTTTGTGCATTTTTGATTTGCTTCATGATGGAAGGCTACAGGACTACTCCTCTGCCAGGGGCTTCTAGCATCAGCTTGAATTACTAGTGAGCCACAAAATACCAACATTCCTTCCTAGTAGTTCATCTGTAAACCAAACAGGCTTCACATCTCCCTAAGTCCTGTTGAGCCACCTGTATGCATCTGTAGATTACAAGGTGTGGAGCTGGATGAACACAGCAGGCCAAGCAGCATCAGAGGAGCAGGAAAGCTGACGTTTC
>JAHRHZ010000075.1:23806606-23819199 GCA_024137785.1 Ginglymostoma cirratum
GTTCATCCAGCTCCACACCTTGTTATCTCAGATTCTCCAGCATCTGCAGTTCCTACTATTGCTATATGCATCTGTAACTTCTATCCATCACACCTAGACACTTGCAAATGAGGTGACCGTGCTTCATGTGGTTATACACTGACCACTCCTTGAAGCCAAGGTGCTACTAGGAAAATCCCACCTCCAGCATCGCAACCTTCCCATCCATGCTATGTAATATCCTCCCCTTGGAGATGTATAATTGTATGCACCATTTATCAGACCCTAAAAGCTTCAGTCCTGAGGAGTGACATCCCATGGTTTAGTTCCATGCCAACCCTATCTCCCTAACTCTCCATCCTCCCTCTTTCCTCTTGTTTTCTGTAGATGCACACATGGATTGGCCATGGTCCCTCAACTGATATGACTGGACAGCCTCAGACAAGTTATGCCTAGTCCCCTGGCATGTGTCTGTACATTTTCTGGCTGCATTAGTCTCACTCCCCAGATAAGTTGATATGGAACCAAAGCATTGATAGTGACCCATTCCCTGGCCTTAGAGGCGCAGATTCCCTGCCCAATAAAACTCTGACTCCAATACTTGACTGTGACCAATCTCCTATTCCATTATCAGACAATGCCCTTGACTTATTTTGCTGGGACTCCCTAATTGCCTGGACCCTCCAAGAACTTCAGTGAGGACAACTCCTCTAAGGTTTTGGAATGTGGCAGCTTGCTTGATACACATGCAATATGTTAACCATATATGCTTCTGATTCATGGAGCAGTTGTAAGATTAGTAAGGACTGCCGATGCTGGAGACTGAGACAACAGTGTGGAGCTGGAGGAACTCAGCAGGCCAGGCAGCGTCAGAGGAGCAGGAAAGCTGATGTTTCGGGTCGGGACCCTTCTTCAGGGAATGGAGAAGGGTTTTGACCCGAAACATCAGCTTTCCTGCTCCTCTGATGCTGCCTGGCCTGCTGTGTTCCTCCAGCTCCACGCAGTTGTAAGATTGATGTAGCACATGGCCATTCAACAAGATGTATACTCCCTTGACTGAAGACTGCTTAGCAGCAAGGCAAGTTGCCTAATTGTGGTACTGCACTAACTGGCGAGGCAAGGCATGGATGCTGTCAACATGCAAATAGGTGCTGTGTGCACAATGTGAAGAGAGCAAGCGAGCAGCCCAGGAATGCAGCATAGTCCAGTCCTTGAGCAGGGTACCTGTAGCTGTGTGCAAAGAGGGCACTGCTAGTGCATTAGAGAGGTTCAAAGGTGCTGCATGCTGATGTGCATGGAGGAGTGGTACATGTTGCTAGCTCAAGATGATCATACCCTGGGCCACCATTTAGTCTTAGGCAACATGGAAATTGTTTTGACAAGTAGCAAGCTGAATTTGTTCTGGTTTACATGTTAAGTTATCCCATTGTCTAGCCTCTTTGCTGAGTTTAGTAAGACGAGACGCTGAACAATAATGAGGCAGTTGGTCTGTTAGTAAGATGTTTAATAAACAATAATTAATTTCATTTGGCAACTTGCCTTTGCCTAGTGAGAAACTCACCATGCCATCTGTGAAAAGCGTAAAAGTTGGCACTATTTGCTCCTAATGTGGAGATATACCTTGCCAGATTTTACACCTGATTCTGTCACACAAATTGCCATAATGCATATCACCAGGTCCCTAAAGGATTCTGCCCATGATCTTATGTCATGTTAGTTGTTAGGAAAAGGGTAGAAGAAATTCCATAGGTGGGACTCCAGTATGGTATGAGGCCAAGGACAGGTAGCCCATGTAACTTGCTTCTGTTAGCTGTGGTTACTATAGAAATAGATCAGACAGGTGATAATGTAAAATGGCAGTGTTTTGACAAATGCAAGCTTTCGCTTGCTATGAAGTGGTAATCTTGCCAGCTGTGTGCCATCAGAAGATTTACATTTTGTTTCCATGTGTGTTGAGAATGATTTATGGCTGGCAATGATTGATCTATTGCACAGCTGGCTTTAAATATGGTGCTGGCATAATGTAGGGTCCTGGCAATGATGTGTACTTCCACTGCCGGCAAGTGCAGAATAGCATGGTGCCATACATAATCAAGCAAACAGAACAGAATTGCTTGAGAGAAGGTGCCTGAGCTTACAGAGAGAAAAAAGCTCCACGATACTTCCTGAAATTTATACTTAGCTGAATTTTGGTAAAATTCAGCCCAATGTGTCATTTCATTCATTCCATCTCCTGTTAACTGCTTTATAAAATACAGACATTGATAAACAAAATACAACCTCCCTGAAACTATAGCAAAATTCTTGTGACCACTGAAAACGTTATGCCCACAATTAACTTACTAGCCATAGATGTGCTGTGTGGCCTCCTAATTTATTTTGTTTCTGCCATGGTAATATTTTTACTTGACTGGAAAATGAAATTATCTCAATAATGCGTTGCATTTATGTAACATCTTTTGTGCGATCAATGTGCTTTTTTCAGAAAAACCTATATTTGTCATTGGGGATGTTGGTGCCTTTAAGAGCCAGGTTTCTGTGGAAATCAGCAAATCTGTAGGGAGAGAAACAGTATTAAGGTTTTAAGCAACTTTCTTGTAAACTGTATGCTTACTCACTCACGCACCAAGGGATCGAAACCCACACGCACTCCATGATAGTCTGCACACCAGACAGTCGCTCATGCACAGCCAATGAAGGACCTTCATGCTACATGTTCCCAAAAGCCATACCCAAACTGCCAGTGAATCCCAGGAACCTCCATGGACCAGAACAAAGCCTAGGCCTTCTGAACTCACTACTTGACCAAGCAATTGCTTCCACCTCCAGACAAATCGTAAAAACTTGAGATTATTGAAGTCGGCTCTGGGAAGGGGAAGCAGACTTGTCACATGACCTCCAGTCAGGGACTCAAGTCAAAAGCTGTAGGAACATGTTGGGGATTCCTGGGAGTTTACAAACTTCTCAGCAGTGATCAGAAAATCAGGTACAAGGCCCAGGAAGCAGGTAGCCATACCAGAAGGAAGAAACACATAATGCAGATAGCAAGTTATAATTCCCTTTCATATTTTAGAGGTTGTTGGCTTGAGAACCTTAAAATATGTCCAAAAGAGAAGCAAATGTGTCTTCAAGCTCACGAAAATGTCCTGTGCACATTTCAACAGGAAATGACTTTCCAAGGTTATCGAAACCAAACTGCCATCTTCAACACAGAAACAGATCAGGTTGAGTCAGTAGTAGTAGATAACACAGTGCGGAGCTGGATGAACACAGCAGGCCAGGCAGCATCAGAAGAGCAGGAAAGTTGACATTTCAGGTCAGGACCCTTCTTCAGAAATGGGGGAGGGGGAAGAGAGCTCCGAAATAAATAGAGAGAGGAGAGGTGGGGCTGGGGAAGGTAGGTGGGATGACGATAGGCGAGTGCAGGAAGGTAGTGGTGGGGATTGGTCAGTGAGGTGGGAGGAGCAGATAGGTGGGAGAGAAGATGGACAGGTTGTGTCAGGTCAAGAAGGTGGGGATGAGAGGAAGGGTTGGTCATGGGATGAGCCCGGGGTGGGATGGTAAGGTTTTGAAACTGGTAAAGTCCATATTGAGATCAATAGGTTGTAGGCCCCCAAGGTGGAATATGAGGCGCTGCTTCTCTAGTTTCTGGGTGGCATCATTAATAAACTGGAGGAGCCCAGGATGGACATGTCACCCAGGGACTGGGAGGGTTGAGAGTTGAAATGGTTTATGATTGAAAGGTGTTGTCATTTGTCGCGAACAGCGCGCTGGTGCTCTACAAAGTGGTCTCTGAGCCTTCACTTGGTCTCACCAATGTAGAGGAGGCCACATTTGGAGCAGCGGACACAATAGACCATATTCGCTGATGAGCTAATTGGTACATCTGTCTGATGTGGAAGGTTTTTTTGAGTCCTTGGATAGAGGTGAGGCGGGAGGTGTAGGAGCAGGTGTAGCATTTCCTGCAGTTGCAGGGAAACGTGGCGGGGTGGTGGGGCTAGTGGGGTGTGTGGAGCGGATGAGGGAGTCACGAAGGGAGTGGTCCCTAAGGAAGGCATATAGGAGTGGAGAGGGAAATATATCTTTGGTTGTGGGGTCAGATTACAAGTGGCAGAAGTGACGGAGAATGATACATTGAATCTGGAGGTTAGTGGAGTGATATGTGAGGACAAGGGGAATTCTGTCTTTGTTTTTGTTGCGGGACGGAGATGTGAGGGCAGAGGTGTGGGAAATGCAAGAAATACAGTTGAGAACATTTTTGACAGCAGAATGGGGATGTTGTGGTCCTTGAAATCAGGATCTGGGATGTTCTGGAGTAGATGCGGTGAAGACTGAGGAATTGCATTCTTGCGGGAAGGTGGGTGAGAGGAGGTGTAGTCTAGGTAGCTGTGGGAGTCGGTGGGCTTGAAATAGATGTCGGTTTTGAGGCTGTCACCAGAGATGGAGACAGAGGGGTCCAGGAAGGCGAGAGAGGTGCATCTGCTGCTCCCAATGTGGCCTTCTCTACATCGATGAGACCAAGCAGAGGCTCGGAGACAGCTTTGTAGGGCACCTGTGCTCTGTTCTTGACAAACGACAACATCTTCCAGTCGCAAACCATTTCAATTCCCTCTCCCACTCCCTAGGTGACATGTCCATCCTGGGCCTCCTCCAGCGTCATAACGATGCCACCCAGAAACGAAAGGAGCAGCACCCCATATTCTGCCTTGGGAGCCTACAACCCAATGGTCTCAATGTGGACTTTACCAATTTCAAAATCTCCCAACCCCGGCCTCATCCCATGACCAACCCTCCCTCTCACTCCCACCTCCTTGACCTGACACAACCTGTCCATCTTCTCTCCCACCTATCCGCTCCTCCCACCGCACTGACCAATCCCCAACACTACCTACCTGCACCCAACTATCACAGTCCTAGCTACCTACCCCAGCCACACCCCTCCTCTCTCTATTTATTTCGGATATCCCTTCCCCCTCCCCCATTTCTGAAGAAGGGTCCTGACCCGAAATGTCAGCTTTCCTGCTCCTCTGATGCTGCCTGGCCTGCTGTGTTCATCCAGCTCCACACTGTGTTATCTCCATCTCCAGCATCGGCATTTCTTGTTATCTCCAGGGCACGTCAGTAGTTAGGAAGGCTAATGCAACTTTGGCATTTATTTTGAGAAGACTTGAATATGAAAGCAGGGATACACTTCTGAGGCTCTATAAGGCTCTGGCTAGGCCACATTTGGAGTACTGTGCGCAGTTTTGGGCCCCATATCTCAGGAAAGATGTACTGGCCCTGGAGCAGGATCAGAGGAGATTCACGAGAATGGTCCCAGGAATGAAAAGCTTAATGTATGAGGAATGTTTGAGGACTCTGTGTCTATACTCGATGGAGTTTAGAAGGATGAGGGGGGAATCTAATTGAAACTTACAGAATACTGAATGGCCTGGACAGAGTGGATGTTGGGAAGATGTTTCCATTGGCAGAGTGAATTTTGGGAAGATGTCTCCATTGGAAGGCGAGACTAGGAACCTAGGATACAGCCTTTGAGTAAAGGGAAGACAGTTCAGATCAGAGATAAGGAGAAACTTCTTCAACCAGTGAGTGATGAATCAATGGAATTCACTGCCACAAAAGGCTGTGGAGGCCAGGTCATTGAGTATATTTAAAGTAGAGATAAATAGGTACTTGATTGTCAAGAGAATCAAGGGTTACGGGGAGAAAGCGGGAGAATGGGGTTGAGAAACTTATCAGCCATGATTGAATGGCGGAGCAGACTCGATGGGCCGAATGGCCTAATTTCTGCTCCTCTGTCTTATGGTCTAATATGAATTGGTGAGTTTTTCACTTATTGTGAAACAGATGATGTCACCTACACTGTTTGCTAGAAAGCAAATGCTGGAGGTGAGTTCAGCACTGAGGAAAAGTGGCAGGATTAGAAATTAAACAATCTATAATAGCATTTGAGCCAAAAAGAGCACGTGGATGATGCTATTAGTTGACAAAACCAAAGCAAAAGTGGAACTTTATGAATGGTCACTGAAACACCAGGAGGTTGTGAGATGTGGGTGTAGTGCACAGGTGCAAAAGACCAATCCCAGTATGGTGAAAGAGGTTATTGATAATGCCATGCTTGCAGTAATGATGAATGCTTTGTTCAAAACATTGATGATCATGTGATGAAGTACACAGCAGTAACTCAGAGCTGGCACAGCAAGAATTATGTCTTTGAACTTGGAGAATGTATTGGCTTTGTCATGCAGACACAGTTCCTGGATGAACTGTGCAAATTGTGTTTTCATGCAGTAATGGTGGATGCAAGTGCAGACATTTCAGGACAAAAACTGTTGACTTTGTCCATTAAGTGTTGACCAGAATCTTGCTTACAAGACTCCATTATGACAGCTGACGAGCATATTTATGTTAACAGTGACCTTGACTTACAGAAGATGGTGGGCTGAGAAATAAAAATAGAGAAGCCACAATTTTCAGAGGGCAGCAGAGAGACTTAGCTGACAAGCATTCTGTGGGAAGTCGTCTCAATCACCATGACTGTTCAGCAGAGCAAGAAAGAACTTGGTGTAAAGGAACGGTAAGCTCCAAATATTACATTACTGCAGTGTTTCCATCCTTTCCTCTCCTCTAACCAAAAAAAAAGGAGAGAGAGAGATTGAGACAGGCTGTTAGAAAATATTCTGGGGCAGGGCTGACTTGTGCAAGAAGGACAGGTTGCACTTGAACTGGAGGGGAACCTATTTCTGCGCAGAGATGTTCACAAGTGTTACTTGGGAGGGTTTAAACTAGAAAAACAAGAGTCTGGGAATCAGAGCAGCAGGTCAACAGTGGAAGGATTGAGGAGATGGATGTTAAGACCAGTAAATCAGAAAGGAAGGACAGGTAGGGACAGGTGAATAAACATGATGGTATGAAGGGGCCGAAATGTGCTTATTTCAATGTAAGGAGTATTATAGGTAAGGCAGATAAGCTTAAAGTCTGGAACAGTACGTGAGGCTATGATGTTGTGGCTGTCAGACACTTAGTTGGGACAGGGACAAGACTGGCTGCTCAACTTTCCAAGGTTTTGGTTAGATGAGATAGAGAGGATGCTAAAAGAAGTGAAGGAGTTGCATTACTAATCAGGGAAAATGTCGCATCTGCACTCAAACAGGACATGCTGGATGTTGAGGCAATATGGGTAGAGGGTAGAGATAAGATGGGTGCAATCACTTGGATAGGATTATACTATAGGCCTCACAACAATCACCGAGACATTGAGTAACATATATGTAGGCAGATTATCAAGAGATACAATAACAACAGGCTTGTCATAGTTGGTGATTTTAACTTCTCCAGTATTGACTGGGAGTCCCTTAGAGCAAGACGCTTAGATGGAGCAGAATTTGTTAAGTGCATCCAATAGGGTTTCCTGAAACAGATGTGGATAGTCCAACTAGAGGGTGGGCCATACTGGATATTGACTAATGAACCATGGCCAGGTGACTGATCTTTCAGTCAGAGATCATTTTGGAAACAATGATCACAACTCCTTAAGTTTTAAGATAGCTAAGAATAAAGATAAGTCAGGATCTTGTGGGAAGGTACTAAATTGGGGGAGGGCAAATTACATCAGTATCAGACAAGATTTAGGGATTGTTAATTGGGAGGAGTTGTTATCAGGCATGTCTGCATTTGACATGTGGGAATTGTTTAAAGACCTACTGGTCAGAGTTCAGGAGCAGCATATTCCAGATAGGAGGAAGGACAAGGATGGCAAGACAAGGGACCCTTGGATAATGAGGGAGGTTGTGCATTTAGTCAAAAGGAAAAAGAAGCGTATGTAAGGTTTAGGAAACTGAAATTGGATAGGACCATTGAGGAACATAAATAAAGCGGGAAAGAATTCAAGCAATGAATTGGGAGAACAAGAAAGGGCCACGAAATGACCTTGGCAAGTCGGGTTAAAGAGAATCCCAAGTCATTCTATACATACATTAAAAATAAGAGGATAACTAGGGAGAAGGTAGGACCACTAAAGATAATGGAGGAAACTTATGCTTGGAGGCAAAGAATGTGGGTGACATCCTGAATGAATACTTTGTGTTGGTGTTCACCCAGGAGAAAGATATGGAGGATAGTGAGATTTGTGTGGAGCATGCCAATATGCTAGGCCAACTTGAGATTCAGAAAGAAGTGGCGTTGGGTCTCTTGAAGAGCAATAAAGTAGATAAGTCACCTAGGGCCTGATGGTATCTATCCCAGGTTATTGAGAGAGGCAAAAGAGGAGATTGCTGGGGTCTTGGCCAAGATCTTTTTATTCTCATTAGCCACTGGCGACGTTCCAGATGCATGACAAGCATCTAATGTAGTTCCTCTATTCAAGAAGGGAAATAGGGATAATCCAGGAAACTATAGTGTTAAGACAGTGAGCTTCACATCGGTGGTTGGGAAGCTGTTGGAGACAATTCTTAGGGATAGGATTTACACATATTTAGAAAAGCATGACTTAATTGGAATCAGTCAACATGGCTTTGTGAGGGTCAGGTCATGCCTTACTAAGTTGATTGAATTTTCAGAGGAAGTGACGAAGATAATTGATGAGGATAGAGCCGTGGATGTTGCCTACATGGATTTTAGTTTTTTTGACAATGTCCTTCATGGTAGGCTCACCCAGAAGATTAAGATGCATGGGATCCATGGTAACTTGGTCACATGGATTCATAACTGGCTTGCCTATAGAAGGCAGCGCATAGTGGTGGAAGGGAGTTTCACCAGTCCATGACTGGTGGTGTTCCACAGGGATCTGCACTGGGACCTCTGCTGTTTGTCATCCAAGCCACTTTTTATATATGACAATGTAGATTGTGGGTGAGTAAGTCTGCAGATGATGTAAAGATCGATGGAGTTGTGGATAGTGTAGAAGGTTGCCAAAGGATACAGCAGCCTATAGATCAGTTGCAGATATGGGGGGAGAAATAGCAGAAGGAGCTTAATCCATGTAAGTGTGAGGTGTTGCATTTTGGGAGATCAAATATTTAGGAAAAGTATACAGATAATGGCAGGATCCTAAACAGCTTTGACGTACAGAGGAACCTTGGGGTTCAAGCTAATAGCTCCCTGAAAGTGACCACTCAAGTATTTAGGATGGTAAAGAAAGTGTATGGCATGCTTGCATTTATTGGTTAGGGAATTGAGTACATTTAAGGTGAGAAAGGGAACGTTCAAAGGAGATGTGAGGGGCAAGTGTTTTACACAAACAGTGGTAGGAGTCTGGAATACACTGCCAGGGATGATGGTGGAGGCAGATACATTAGGGGCTTTTAAGAGACTTTTAGATAAGCACATGATTATGTAAGGAATGGAGGGACATGGACCAATGGCAGGCAGAAGGGATTATTTTAACTTGGCATCATGTGCAACATCATGGGCCGAAAGGCCCGTTCCTGTGATGTATAGTTCTATGTCTTATGTTTTTCTGTGTTTTGATGCAAAATCAAACATTAATCAGAACAGCATCAGATTGCTCGCAGAAAAGATGAGAGAATAGATGATCCTTGGAAACAGGTGCCAATTGCGTAAGATTTTGAAACACTTCGTAGAACACTGTATACAATAGTCAGCAGATCAACTGGATCAAATGGATTAACCATTTCATCTCGTTTACCTTACATACTATATGCCACTCAAAAAATTAAAAGGGAAAAACTTGGAAAGAAGATCAGTACAGGAGTTGTAGGTATCAGACAGACAGGAAATGGTTACATTTGTGATCTAAAATCCTGCATACCTTAGACAGAATATGGCCACAGATTCCTGATTATGGCTGTCTCAGGGCTTTCTAGCAATTTGTGGTGATGAATGAACTACAAATAAATCTCAGCAGAAGTGACACTTACTGTGGGTAATAACAAATTTCATCTAGCTAATTATATACAGACTTTATTAAGTTGATGGGGGCATGACAAGTGCAAGAGATAGTTGTCTCCAACTGTTACTAACTGGAAATGCCCCAAACTACCCAATCGCAAAACTGCCCGATGCTCAATCTGGTGCCTGTTGGTAAGCTCACCTAACAGAATAGGTGGAGTTTTACCTTAGCTCTTAGACTGAGCCAATCACATCCATTTCCTTATCCAACAATTCCTCCAAACGTTTCCACCATTAATTAACCCATTATTCAATGGTATAGCAACTCATATCATATTTACCATAACCCCTTGTCCCCAAGTCTCTGACTTCATAAATTCAAGCAAACTGGTGACATGATAGTTCTTCCAGAATGTATATGTTTCAGTCTTGGAAAATTGGTATCTCTTTGTTTTAAGATTATTGATCTTGATGTTGCTTATTCATTTATTTCTCCTCTGAATGATCCGTTGTCCTGTGAATCTCTTGCAGAGAGGATTCGGTTTGTCATTGATGTTCGAGGTCCAATATCTTATTCTAAGAAAACGTTGATGTTCCTTTCTGCCTCACTCTCCCTATCAACCACATCAGGTTTGAGCCTCCCCACATTTCCTTTTAACCTTCATGTCTCAAATTTACTCCTGAGCCCAGGCCTATAGCTTAGCAATGCCCAAATGGTGATGCATTGTCCCCCTATTGAAACCGGGTAGTAGTGATTGTAGATGAGCCCCATCTTCCTGCTGTAACCCATGCCATTCCATGGCCTGTCTTCTCATACCCTTATAAGCTGTGTTTCACCTTTTACAGTAATTTTCCCTTTGCCTTCCAATATGCTGCCCCCAATCCACACAATCTTGACTTCTCCAATTAACTCATCACAGCCGTTGCTACTGATAACACAGTAACCAGAAACTTGTCCACCACATCTTTTGTGCTCAATTGGTTCACATGGTCGATATGCAGATTGAAATCACAAGTAGCTTGGGACAGAAGAGAACAGTTACAGAAAGGTCCTCAACCAGGTAGGAATTTAAAAGAAAAGAAGCCTGCATCCCTGCTGGATGAGTATGAGTTCCCAACAGGCAACAGCCTCTTTCCAAATTGGGAGGGGTTCAAAAACGTTCCTACATAGACACACAGGTAGAGAGGTACAAGCCTTACTCAGTTAAGACCTGTGTGTCAGTACATCAGGAACTGGATAATCACTCAAGGGTAGAAGTGTCTCAAAGAATTTGGGACAGTTGGGGTGTTACTCTCCAGAGTAACTGAACAGAGAAACTTTGTAACCCTGATGTTCTACTACATTTGTGACTGCCACAAGAGGAATTCAACTGCAGATAAAACAGAATCAAACATAAAGCCTAGTCACATGGCGAGGTCTACCAACAAATATATCCGAGGACAGCTTGGAGAAATCAGTTGAGAAGGAGAGACTGGAGGCTTCCCAGATGAATCTTGCCAAGCTAGCACACACTGGAATGATAGCCTCCGCTTGGTTTCCCTGATGTAGAGGAGGCCACAACGGGTACAGCGGATGCAGTATACTACATTGGCAGATGTGCAGGTGAACATCTGTTTGATGTGGAAAGTCTTCTTGGGGCCTGGGATGGGGGTAAGGATGGAGGTGTAGGGGCAGGACAAGAGGCATTCCACTCCCGAACATCCCAGATGTCCTCATTTTTCAAGGACTGCAACTTCCCCTCCACAGTGATCGAAAATGCCCTCGACCGTGTCCCCCACATTTCCTGCAACCCATCCCCCACACCCGCTACCCGCTATAATAACCAAAACAGAATCTCTCTCGTCCTCACATACCACCCCACCAACCTCCGAATCCAACGCATTATCCTCCGACATTTCCGCCATCTGCAATCAGACCCCACTACTAAAGACATTTTTCCCTCCCCACCCTTATCTGCTTTCTGGAGGGACCACTCTCTCCGTGACTCCCTTGTCTGCTCCACACTCCCCTCCAGCCCTATCACCCCTGGCACTTTTCCCTGCAACCGAAGCAAATGCTACACCTCCACCCTTACCCCATCCCAGGCCCCAAGAAGACTTTCCACATCAAACAGATGTTCACCTGCACATCTGCCAATGTGGTATACTGCATCCGCTGTACCCATTGTGGCCTCCTCTACATTGGGGAAACCAAGCGGAGGCTTGGGGACCGCTTTGTGGAACACCTACGCTCAGTTCGCAACAAACAACTACACCTCCCTGTCGCGAACCATTTCAACTCGCACCCCCCCACCCCCAATCCTCGGACGACATGTCCATCCTGGGCCTCCTGCATTGCCACAATGATGCAACCCGAAAGCTTCAGGAACAGCATCTCATATTTCGCTTGGGAACCCTGCAACCCAAGGGTATCAATGTGGACTTCACAAGCTTCAAAATCTCCCCTCCCCCGACAGCATCCCAAAACCAGCCCAGCTAGTCCCCACCTCCCTAACTATTCCTCCCACCTCAAGCCCCACCCCCATCTCCTACACACCAACATCATCCCACCCCCTTGACCTGTCCATCCTCCCTGGACTGACCTATCGCCCACCTAAATCCCCACCTACATTCACCTTCACTGGCTCTAACCTCACCTCTTTGACCTGTCTATCTCCTTTCAACCTATCTTCTCCTTTATCCATCTTCTATCCGCCTCCCCCTCTCTCCCTATTTATTTCAGAATCCCCTTCCCCTCCCCCATTTCTGAAGAAGGGTCTCGACCC
>JAHRHZ010000075.1:23827504-23914469 GCA_024137785.1 Ginglymostoma cirratum
CACACACACACACACACACACACACACACACACACACACACACACACTCTCCCTCTCTCTCTCTCTTCCCCTCCCACCCCATACAAATGTAAATATCTATGGGGTGAAAATGTATTTGCAGATACACAAAGCACACAATTTATAGACAGTCAGTCAATGTGGCATTTAAAAATTCCTATTTTAGGAATAAAAGCAGTCTGACTCTACCAAAACACAAACAGATTCTGAACAAAGCCTCACACCTAACATGCATTTTCTGACCTAAAATGTCACCTCTTCTTTACACAGATAAAACCTTTAGTTCTCTCAGTTCAGTGACTTGAAAGAAATTTGGTGATTTACATGTACATATTAATCAATTAAAACCTCGTAACTGATTAAAGATTTAACAGAATCTTAGGTTTATTTAATATATCCTTGTCAGTGGTGTGACCCTTTGAAATTTTACTTATAAATTCTGTGCCTGATTCCAGCTCTCTCACTAACACCTAAAGAAGGAGTAAGGCTCTGAAATCTTGTGTTTTCAAATAAAGTTGTTGGACTATAACCTGGCCTCATCTGATTTCTGACTTCATATTCTAGTGTTAAGCTAGGGACACGTGTGCTTGAGGACAGATTTGGTCCTAGTGGGTTAGTCAGAAAGACTAAAATGTAGGACAGTTGATGAAAGTGGCAGACGTTTAAGGAAATATTCAATTTCTCCCAACAAAACATATTCTGGTGAGGAAGAAAGATTGTAAGAAGGGGGACCAACATTCTTGGTAAGCAAGGAAGTTAAAGATAAGATAAATGCAAAAAACAATGGTAGCCTGGAGGATTAGCAAACAACAAAGGTAACTAAAAAAGTAATACAGAGAATATAGGTTAATTATGAAAGAAAACTAGCACAATATATAAAAACAGATAGCCAAAGCTTTCATAAGGAAAGAAAGAGAATAGTTAAAGTGAATTTTGATCCCATAAAAGATGACACTGGGAAGTTAACAATGAGAAACATTGAAATGGCATTAAAACATTAAATTAATGTTTTACTGTAGTTTTCACAGTAGACAATGCTGAAACTATCCCAATAGTATCAGATGTTGCAGAGGTTATCGAATAGTGGAACTTAAAACCATCGCCATCACAATGGGAAAAGCACCATGCAAACTATTGGGATTGAAATCAGATAAATCTCCAGGGCCTGACTGTCTGTATCCCTACAGTCTTAAAAATAATGGCAGCAGAAATATTAGATACATTGGTTGCAATATTCTAAAATTCTCTGGATTCTGGAAAGGTTTCTGTGGATTAGAAAAATGCTAATGTAAAACCATGGCTCAAAAAGGGGGGGAGGCAGAAAGTAGGAAACTATAGACTAGTTGCTCTAATGTCTGTCTTTGGGAAATAGTTAGGATCCATTATTAAGAAAGCAGTAACAGGTCACTTGGAAAGTCAAAATGCAATTAATCAGAAACAGTATGGTTTTATGAAGGTAAATATTATTTGGCTAATTTGCTAGAGATCTTCAAAGATGTGACAAGCAAAGCTGATCATTGATGTATGGAGGAGTGGCTAACCAACAGAAAACAGAGAGTCAGGATAATTTTGTTTTTCTGGTTGGCAAGCTGTGACTATGGAGATGCCACAAGTTTTGGTCTTTGGGCCCCAAAAATTTTCAATCTATATACAATCTACATACAATCTACAATTGATACAATCTACAATCTTAGATGAGTGGATAGAATGTGTTAAGGTAAATTCATCATAATTCCGGAGGACTATAGGATTGCTTTCTTATTAGAAAGAGAGAGGGAGAGAAAACTGATGGCGACTTTAACCTGAATGCTATCATGATTCAGGCAAGGGGGTGGGGGTTAGGAAGCTGGACCATGAAATCATAAGAAATTTGAACAGGAGTAAGCCATTCAACCCCTCAAGCCTACTCCACTAATCAATAAAATCATAGCTGATCTGACATACCTCAAGTCCACTTTCCTGCCTTTTCCCCTATAACCCTTGACTTCCCTACTGATCAAGAAATATCCATCTCAGCCTTAAGTGTACAGGGCTCTGACACATAGCTCTTTGTGACAAGGAATTCTAAAGACCCACAACCCTCTGAGAGAAGAAATTCCTTCTTATTGCAGTCTTAAATTGGCACAAAAATATTCTGAGACTATAATCCTTGGCCTAAACACTTCCATGAGGGCAAACATCTTCTCAATGTTTATCCTGTGAAGCCCCTTAAGAATCCTATATGTTTCAATTAGATCACCTCTCATTCTTTTCAACTCAAGAGTATATGGTCTCAACCTGTTTCGCCTTTGCTCAAGGAACAATACATCCATGCAAGGGATCATCCTAGTGACCCTTCTTTGAACTGCCTCCAATGATTTTGGTCTCTGTCATACCCAGGTGCAACCCATCCTGCTTGTACCAGTTCCTTATCCCCCAGAATTGATTCTACTATCCCCAGAAACTGAATCCCTCCATCCTACACAAGATCTTCAGCCACCTACTCAACTGGTATATCCTGCTATTTCTACTCTCACTAGCATGTGGCATGGAAACCCTAAGGTTTCTACCATTGATTTTCTACTTGTTTCAATCAATGATCTAACTCCCTGTAATCTCCTTGTTGGACTTCATCACTTTTTTCACCTATGTCATTGGTACCAATATGCACCACAATTATTGCCTATTCATATTGCAATCTCGTGCCAGAGAGGAAACATGTCATCCTGGACTCTCTAGTGAAACTGCAGAAATGCTTGTCTGTTCCACTGAATATTGAAGCCTCTATCACTATAGATCTGCCACTCTTCTTCCTCTCGTGTAGCAGTGCCATCCATGGTGTCAAGTACTTGCCTGCACCCCAGAGTTACCCAAAATATTGTGTCTATTAAAAATGGTGATATCCACAGGGGACCCCCTTGCACTCCCTGCCTCCCTCTACTCTGCCTAGTCGTCAGCAACCATATTCTGAATGTTCAGTCTTTAACTGCAGTGACTACCTCACCGATTATTGACGCCAATTTCAGCATCGTGAAAGCTCTTCGATGAGTCCTCTCACAACTTCAGCTCCAGCTTTGAAATGCACTCAGCCAGTAGCCAGTGGACACATTCCTAGCACACACAGTAGCTAGAGACACTGGAAGTGTCTATGACTTCAGCATAACATCAGAAGATCACATCTTACAGGTGCAAACTCCACTGCCATGACTTCACTTTAGGTAAAGCTTGTAGGTTACTTTATCTTAAAGAATGCTAGCTATGTTAAGGACCTTAAGTCACTCCAAATACAATGACCTTGCCTTAAGTCTCCAGAAACCTTACTTAAAGTCTCCTTACTTTACTTTGCTTATGTTACTTTTGTTATCTTTTGTATTGGCCCTAACTTTCGAAATTAAATCCAAGTACAGCTGCTTATTCAAAAACATATACTTCTCTATTTACAGTAACTTGCAGAAAATCTCTAATTTCAGTTTCTTACCAACCTTGCAACACTTGAGTGACATGCTAGTAACAACAGAATAGGCAGCTTCAAGGATCCTGAGCCTGGGGTTTGTCCACTCTGACTGTTTTTCTCCTTTTTCTTCTTCTTTTCTCAGTTTCTTTAAGTTTTCACTTCTACTTACTTTCTGAGAAGAGCTCAATCAGTATAAATGCATCTTCAATGGGGTTCAGAGCAGAGGCCGCTTCAGAGGTGGCTTTATTGGCGGCAACGTTGTGGGCCCAAGTTCTGTTTGCAAAGTGGCTACAGAGTCAGCCAGCTGGTGAGACAGGAGCAGGACCCTGTCAGTGGCACAGCAGTGGCTTGTGAAGCTGGAGTGGGACTCTGGCAATGGCGTGATGATGGCTAATCAAGCCTGGAGCAGGAGTCTGGTGGGGTGTTGGGAAGGCAGCTATCGACAGTGGTGGAAAGTTGGGCTCTATTTAAGTTACCTTTTTTTTCTTTTGTTTTTGTTTTTAAGTTACTTAAAATGGCACTGATGCATGATGACAGTTTAAACGTTTTGCTGATATAACAAAAAGTGGAGCTGAAGGAGCACAGCAGGCCAGGCAGCATCAGAGGAGCAGGAAAGTTGATGTTTCGGGTCGGGACCCTTCTTCAGAAATCTTTTCACTGTATTTTATATCAAATAATTGATTCATTTCAATTCAATTCAACCTATGATCCTATAGTTTTCCTTTGATGCCACTTTTTAAAAATTTCACTTTGTTTTGAACTCAGCATGAGCTGCTTCCTTGCGGGTCCTGTTACCTTTCTGACTGCCAAAGTAAATGGTGTAGGCCTTGCGCCTCAGCCCTGATTTATAGTCCCCAATTCTGAGTTACTTCCTCACAGGTCCGCAGATTTTATTGCCTCTCTTATCCACAAGTTAAGTCTTCACACCAGAACAGCTGCTTTCCCCGCTCATGTGATATCAGTGTTGACTTCAGTGCAGGCCGGCCTCTTGATCAGGCTTTATTTTCTCTCTCATTCTCTTCTCAGTCTGGAGAGTGGTTTTCTCCTCTGCTGCAAATTACCACTTAGTCCCAAATTTCTACTTACTCACCCTGTCTCAGTCTCACTGTGGCCAATCTTGCCCATTTTGACTGTGTGGCTTACTCTGAACCTGACTTGACTTTGTCAAGAGCTGGAAAAAAGAAATGTTGTGATGAGATTTTTGCTGATCTGCATGGCCATGATGTTCTGAATGGCCTCCTCTGAACTTTAAAATAAATGGGTCTTTCTCACATTGGCAGGCTGTGGCTACTGTGTACCGCAAGCCTCAGAACTTGAACACCCGCAGTTCACAATACATAATAATGATTTGGAGGTGCGGACCAAATGTGATGTTTCCAATGATGGTTTAAAACTAAATGGTAGTCTGTATTGTGAGGAAGATGTAAAGGTACTTCAGAAGCATTTGGATAAGCTGAGCATATCAGCAAGAACATTAAAAAATATGAGATTATCCACTTTTGGGAAAAACAAATGTGCAGATTATTCTCTAAATGTAGGAGGTTGGAATGTGTAGATGTACAAAGAAACCTAGGTGCCCTTGCCGAGGTATTTACTATAGGCTAACATGGAGCTGCAGGAAGCTAATGGATGTTCTTAGCCTTTGTCACAAGAGATTTGAGTACTGCAGTTGTGAAGACTTGTAACAATTGTATAGAATCTTGTTAGACAAGAGTCTAAGGAGTACTGTGTGCAGTTTTGGTCTTCTTATCTCAGGAAAGATATTATTACCAAAGAGGGGGTGCAGTGAATGTTCATCAAACTTGTTCCTGCAATGGAAGGGCTATCCTATGTAGAGAGATTGGGCAAACTGGGTCTGTATTCTCTAGAGTTTTGAAGAGTGAGAGATCAACTCATTGAAATCAATAAAATAATTAAAGGGTTAGACAGGGTAGGTGCAGGAAAGATGAGTCCCCTGGTTGGGGACTCTAGAATCAGGTGACACAATTTAAAAATAAAGAAATATCACTTAGGTCTGAGATGAGGAGAACATTTTATTTATTCAAACCATCGTGAATCTTTAGAATTCTCCATCACAAAGTGCTGTGGAGGAGGCTCAATCTTTGAGTGTGTCTAAGGCACAGACTGACTCCCAGTGATGTACAAGGCTTCAGGGATCGTGTGAATAATAGGCATTGAAGTGTTCAGTCAGCATGATCATATTGAACATGTTAAATGGACTGCATGACCTACTCCTGTTCCTATCTTCCTGTCTGTCAACCTTTCTTACAAGTGGCTAGCTTCTACTGCCCTGTCCAATACTTCTTTGACTATGTTAGTATCCATCTCAGTTCTCCTTAAGAACTGCCTCAGTCATTTAATTCAGTTAGGATGTTGTTTGCCAATTAAATTTCTGGTTCAATCCTTCCATCTCCATTAAACTCTGCAATTCCGTCTTGACCCCTTTTAATTTTACTAGCCTGTTTTCAGCCTTTTTAAGTCCCCTGAACCACCTCAATCCTTATTGGTTATATCACTCACTGCACAGCCTCTGAAGCATGTTCAGCTTTCTGCTACCTTGCAAGGCTTTATTTAAGCTGTTCATGCAGTATAGCCTCTCTGGACTTCCAACCCAACCTGACCTTTTTGCCTTGAAAGGCTGTGTTGCAAACCATTCCATTCATAAAGTAAATTTTAAAAATGACTTGCAACAATCTCTTAATTCAGGGTTTTTTTTTACATCTTCAAATTAGTTTGCGTCCATGTCAGAAACCGATGAGGGGTCGTTCACTCAGGAGCTGAAGGCAGAGTGCTGTAGAACTCTTCTAAAGTTGGTGATGTCACAGCCAAATGATGTTGGTGAATATATAATTGATCCATTTTACCAGCAAATAAATGGATTAGACTTTGAGGATGCTTCAACCTGGGGGTAACTATTTGTCTGGGGTCAACAGGCCTATGTTCCCTGGCCAATATTTCTGTCTCAGGTCTGCTACAGTGCTCCTGTGAGGCTCAGTGCAAGCAAGAAGAACAGCATCATCATTTTTCGCTCGGGAACCCTGCAGCCTTCTAGTCTCAATATCACGTTCAATAATTTTAGAACCTGATCAACTTCTTCCATGTCTTTTACCCACCACCATACCCAGGCCCTGTAATCATATCAGCTGCTTGCCTAACACCCAACCCATTTTCATACAATGATGGTCACCGTTAATGGCTTTTCTTTCTTACTGGCTTACCATTATCTATTCCTTTGTTTGTCTAGCTATTGTTCAGCTACTCAGTTCTGAAGCAGGGTCACTAGACCTAAAACATTGATTCTGCTTTCTCTCCACAAATGCTGCCAGGCATGGCAGCAAATTTGGTTTTCGTTACAGATTTCCAGCATCCAAAGTTCTTTGCTTTTTGTACAGTTTTTTTCAGAGATTATGCACAACAGCACTGATATCTTACTCAACACTTCGTAAGTCGTGAGAGACTTAATGTTGTCATTACCAAATCTAAAACAAATAGTGCTTTTACATTCCTTAATTTTGCATTTTTATGGACCAGACCAAACCCCCTCAAAAGATTTTAAAAATATAGCCTAGATCCTAACTTTTTCTGAATTTAAAGGTAAGGTGTTGTGTTCAGATGCAACGCGATTGGTCAAGCTACTTGACCAGAAACAAAACACACTTTACTTTTACACTACAGTTAAAATACAGACAAAATAGAAATAAAAGAATTGGCTTAACTGTAATTACATCAAAATGTTTAACAAAATAACATAAATATAAACTACTGCTACTTAACTGTTCTAATTTGCAATATCCCATAAAAGCAGCCTTAGCAAAGGCAAATTCAGTAAAATAGATTGTCTCACATGCAATGCTAGCAGCAGGAAGAGAACCCCAGCTTTTACTTACAACAGAGAGAAAGGAATAAGAGCTTCTACATCCAGCTTCAAGATCCCAGCAACTGCAGAAAGATAAAACTAAAAGTTCTGGTTTTCTGGGAGCTTGGCCATATCCATTCAGGCTGCTTCTATTGTTCCAACTTTTAAAAAATGCCCAAAACCTCACAAACTGTTTAGTTCATTTGCTTTGAGCAGACTACTCGTCACCTTTGTCTCAAACTTTTTCGTAAAAAACCAAGACTAAATACACCTTCTAAAGCCATAACATCATCACAACAACAACCCTAATTATGCAGTAAATTAAGACGACATTTCAATCAATCTGTTCTGCATACTATTGCCATGTAAGAAACATTTAATTTTGCACAATTAAATAGGTTCATAACTTACTAAAAAAATCTTCAGACTGCTACAATTCATTCAAGTTCATTGTTATTATTTCCTGTTCCCATATACCAAAGTCATTTATCATTCTGAGCACCCTGCCTCTCCTTTTTGGGTAGTTCGCCACATTATGACACTTTCATCCATACCTGATGCACCTATTAATTTTGCTCGTGTATTCCTTGGATTCATTCACCTATTGTTGTTTTTTTTTTCAGTTCTGTCTTCTGCTGTTGTAGACACAATTCGCAGAGGTGTTTTCATTCCTATTCTGTCTGTGTGCTGCTCTTTTATTCTAATTACATCTTCATAAATTGTGTACAAATGTCAGTGAACTACCTAATCCATTGTGCTTGAAGCAACAGTGTCTAAAGAACAAAGAACAAAGAAAACTTACAGCCCAGGAACAGGCCCTTCGGCCCTCCAAGCCTGTGCCGATCCAAATCCACTGTCTAAACCTATCGCCCAATTCCTAAGGATCTGTATCCCTCTGCTCCCCACCTACTCATGCATCTGTCCAGACGCACCTTAAGTGAATCTACCGTGCCTGCCTCTACTACCTCTGCTGGCAACGCGTTCCAGGCACCTACCACCCTCTGTGTAAAGTACTTTCCGCGTGTATCCCCCTTAAACTTTTCTCCTCTCACCTTGAACGCGTGACCCCTCGTTAATTGAATCCCTCACCCTGGGAAAAAGCTTATCTCTATCAACCCTGTCTATACCCTTCATGATTTTGAAGACCTCAATCAGGTCCCCCCTCAATCTCCTTTTTTCTAATGAAAACAATCCTAACCTACTCAACCTCTCTTCATAGCTAGCACCTTCCATACCAGGCAACATCCTCGTAAACCTTCTCTGTACCCTCTCCAAAGCTTCCACATCCTTTTGGTAATGTGGCTTACCATATTTTGTTCCAAGTATTTTGTTGCATCCAAATCTTTTTACTCATCAAACTGAATATCAATGCAACAATCAGTGTGGAGCATTGAATCTCTGTTGCTTCAGGTTCCAGTCCAAGTTTGGTTATTCTGATCGAATGTTAATTTGATGCATCTCACACTCAATGCATTTCGTATCTTAGATAACAAGCACGGGGCTGGATGAACACAGCAGGTCAAGCAGCATCATAGGAGCAGGAAAACTTGACATTTCGGGCCTAAACCCTTCATCAGAAATGCATTTCGTATCTTACCTGTTCCGCTTCATCAGAGCCACCAAGGAATTTCTCCATTCCAAAGCCTCCATCAAATATTCAGGAAAATATTGATACTCCTGAGTATAACTTGATAGATCTACATTGGATTGTGATGGATCATTTGGGGAAGAGGCCATAACAACTATTTTCTATTCGTAGAACCATACGAGGGCTGTCCGAATATCCCTTCACTCCAGGCAATATTAACATTTCCAGGAACAATATGAGCGATCTAGACAGAATGTTACTTTGGATACTATCAAAGAACATTCTATGATATTTTGTGCATTTAATTGCAAAGAATGGACCTGTATTTCCTTGTCCTCTTGCACAGTGGGCAAAATTACAATGTCTTGAGAGCCACAATTAAAGAAAAATCCCTAATGATAAAAATGAGTCTGTGATAAGATACTAAACAATTGTTTCATTTTCTTCTAAATGAGACTTTTGCTGTCCATCTTTTTTTACAAAAGGGTTATGAATTTCAACTCCCTTGATTAGAACTTCAGATTTTGTACTTTGATTCCTTGTTTTAGTTATAGTAGTAATTTCTTTAACATGATCATATCTGAATTGACTAACACCTCCACTAGAATTTCCTTCCAGAGTTCATTACTGAATTTTCTAATACAACCCTCCTTGGGCAAAGCTGTAATTGTTTCCCAAGGAATAACTTTTAGAAATCAGGTTGTCATATCCAGAAATGTAAATACCATACTGGTGCTCTGTTTTCATTTTTGATAAAAGTCTTACATAATCTATAAACACTTGACTGAATGGCCCTTCAAAAACTGGCACAGGCATTAAAGGTGTCAGTTGATTAAGTGTTGAGGTTTTTCTACTATTTGACATAAGTGACATGTTTTACAGCACTGCGCTACATTCTTATGAAGTCTTAGGCAGGTAAAATGCCTATTCATTGTTGCTTGAATTTTCCACATTCTTACATAATCTGCCATAAGAATTCTGTGTACCACTCACAATACCTCCATAAGATATCTGAGTAGTACACTCTCTAAAGAACAATTGTCCACAATCCTACAAGGGTGTCTCCAAACAGGAAGGAAATTAACAACAAGAGTACATAAACACCAATTGGCTACAAAAAGAAATGACCAATACTCACCCATCTCTGTCCACATGGATAAGGAGAACCACTAATTCGCTTGGACAACACCAAGATCCTGGGGCAAGCAAAGCAGAGACAGGCACAGGAGTTCCTAGAAGCCTGGTACTCCGCAAAGAAAGCCATCAACAAACACGTAGGACTTGACCCCATATACACTCCATTGCAAAGGAAAACCAAAAATTAGGTAATCCAGCCCAACAGACTTCAGAGTTTAAAAACCAGGCGGGAAAACACAATGGCGCTTCTTCGGAGGCTGCACTAATGCTGTTACCCAGCAGGGTAATGAAACGTCTGCAGAACAACAACGAACCAGTTCGGCAAGCCAGCCAACCTCAACATCCACAACCCGAGCTACAAATCTACTCCAAAACCTTAGAGTGTCTCCACTTTGTCATCAGAATTCCATTTTCAATGTAATATCACTCCAAAACTCCTTCAGCCTTAGCCTCAGTGTGAGTTAATTACGCAAACTCAGGAGCTGGTTGTTGAGCCTCAATTTATGAAAACATGCTAAATTCCACAGTATTATCCCTACTTTAAAGAAGGTCTCAATTACTCTAACATCTGCTGTTGTAATACTTTGATTTCTGTTGATGGGCTTTGTTTAGCCATTGCTAAATTGTGTACAAACTACTCTTGCACCTGTTCCTTCTCTTTAAACTCATTCAGATTTTGCTTGATAATGTATGACACTTTAATATTTACTCCAATTAAATCATTACCCAGGAGTAGCTCAATGTCATCCAAGGGTAATTTCTTAGCAAGTCCTACTTGCACTGCTGCAGACAACAAGTCACACTCGTGCTGCAAGAGATAACAAGGTGTAGAGCTGGATGAACACAGCAGGCAAAGCAGCATCAGAGGAGCAGGAAAGCTGAAGTTTCGGGCCTAGGCCCTTCTTCAGAAAATTCTTCAGAAGGGTCGAGGCCCGACACGTCAGCCTTCCTGCTCCTCTGATGCTGCTTGGCCTGCTGTGTTCTTCCAGCTCTGCACCTTGTTATCTCAGATTCTCCAGCATCTGCAGTTCCTGCTATCTCTGAATCACTCCTGTTGCACCTTCTACAAAGGAGCTAGAATATACTGTCCAATTATCATGTTTACAAACACTTTGGCTTTCATTTCAATAAACTCCACCTCCCTTTTCCATGTTTTCTTTTTTATTCTTAATGCTCTTTTCGTATCCATTTCTGTCTTCTGTAATTTCATCTTCAGCTTTTTGATTTTATTCTCCTCATGTTCAAACTGTTTTGGTTGTACGTCAGTAAGAACTGGTTCCGACGTCTCACTATGTGGAGTACCTGATCTCTCCTGTATCTCTATTGAGAAAACATATAGTGTTAATCCTTCAATTATTTCTGCCTTTTTAGGTCTGGCAGGCAATTACACTTCTGTTTTATTTGTTATTTCAATCAACCTGGCTTTTGGACTCACTAGTAAATTGCAAAGGAACATCTCTTGAGGCTTTAGCAGCTTTTATTGACATCTTCTTTCAGTACAAATTATAAAGTTCCTTTTTAAACTTTATCACTTACTTTAACTCCACGTGCAATTCTTTACTGCCTTTGTTTCAAAATTCTGACAGAAGAGCCCCCAAACTTTGTCGCAACTCATTGTGTTATTGTACTGGAAATCGAGCTCCACTAGTCTTGCAGTTATGGTAGACATGAAAATTCTCACTGAATTACTCAATTTTGTCTAACATATGAACTCATTTTCAAAAAGAATACGTGAATCAAGTGTAGAAATATATAGGGATCTGAATGACACCGGCTATGGTAGGAATGCAGAAAATTTGTGTGAGGTGTCCAACAATATATATCTTGACATTGGGAATAAGTTGCTGCAACTTGTAATTAAGTCACAGGCATTAAGGCAAAATTTTCACGAGGTGGTTGTGAGTGGTTTATCAAGGAATGTTATTGCTTGTTAATGACCATATTAACTGCCCATCTCTTCTCACTAATAGGTAGCTTCCTTTCATAAATCCAAGTGTGAGCAAGCTAGACAATGAAAATTGGTGACATGGAAGACAAAGCAGATTCACGGTGACTTTAGCTCACCGCTGGCTGTGAGCAGCCTTCATTTTGGTTACAATGCAACAGCATCTCAGGGTTAGAATTGGATGAGAAGGGTATTATTGGGGAAGGATAGGTAGTAAATGATGAGAGTTTGGTAAGATGCAGCAAGAAATCTTACTAGGCCTTGCAAGTGAAACCCCTCTGTGAAACTTGATGATATTGACAGTTAGCTTTAAAAACGTACGACTTTTCACCACGTTTCTACCCATTAACAAGAAAAAAATTGATCAAATTATTTTAAAACAATGGCAGAAAGTAAACGTGAATTGCTAAATTATAACAAATTCCAAAACTTCTTTAAATTCTCATATAATGTGGATACACACAGTAAAGGTGAGCCATAAATATCATGTGTGGGGAATAAAAAAAATCAGAGCAACATAGTTCTGGGACCAGTTCAGACCGCAGACATAAATATCATGCTTTCTTTTGATTCTTCTGGATATCTACTGACTCTTTGCTGGTAACACAACGTTGTGGGTACACCGAATCTCAGCCTTTCATTCATTGGTTGAGAATTTGCCATTTCAGTGTGTCCGAAGGCAGTTTTTCTGTTTTCATTTTGAAAACGTGTTCGCAAAGAGAGAACAGATCACAGATGAATGGCTACATAATCACCTGCCCAGAAGTCATTCAAGAGGCTGAAATGCTGGATCCTCCTAATTCCACTACAAAAAGTGCCAATTTGTCTAGAAAATTCTCCTTCTTACTGCTTGAATAACAACATTGTTGACAAGTCACAATGTGAACCAAACACTTTTATTTTAAAACTGCAAACATCTTCTTGCACACATGCCTTGGTTTAAAGCAGTATCTTTTTTCCATTTTTACAAAACAAAGTAGTCCATGAGTGTCCACGGATCATGTTAATATGAACTTTCAGAAGGCATTTGATAAAGTTCCATATGAGAGACTGTTAACTAAGGTAGAAGCTCACAAAACTGAGGGAAAATTACTGACATATTTGGGAAATTTGTTGAGTGGCATGTGACAAAATGTCGGTAATGGGTAGTTACTCAAACTGGTAGGATATGACCAGTAGTGTACCACAAGAATTTGTGTTAGGGCCTCAATTATTCATATTATTTATTAACAACTTGGATATTGTAATGGAAAACCCTATACTCAAGTTTGCTGATGATATAATGTTAGGCAGCATTGTAGATAAAGTAGTATAAGATTACAAACTGTATTGGTGGACTGAGGTTGGCATGGTGGATTGGTGGTCATCACTGCTGCCTCACAGGGCCAGGGACCCAGGTTTGATTCCAGCCTCGGGCAAATGCCTGTGTGTGGTTTGCACATTTTCCTCGTGTTTGTGTGGGTTTCCTCCGGGTGCTCTGGTTTCATCTTAGAGTCCAAAGATCTGCACTTTAGATGGGTTGGCCATGCTAAATTACCCATAGTGTCCACGGACAGGTGGATTAACCATGAGAAAAGCAGTGTTACAGGGATTGGGTAGGAGGGGTGGGTCTGGGTGGGATGCTTATTGGAGGGGTGATATGGACTTGATGGGCCAAATGGCCTGCTTCCATAATGTAAGGATTCAATGATTTCTATGAAGTAAATGGGGAATCCTGAGGAAGATGGAGTTCAGTGTGAGATTATCCATTTGACCATAAAAGGATAGATTTAGGACTTTCTAGATGGCATGAAGCTAACAATGACGAATGTTCAAACTGACTTGTGGGTTCAGTTGCACAGATCTTTGAAATGTCACAATCAATTACAGAAAATAATCAAGAAAGCGAATGAAATGCTGTCCTTTTAATCCAGAGTTGGCATAGATTTATGAGGAGAAATCGTGTTTAACTAATTTCTTAGAGTTTTCTGAAGAAGTAATGGAAAGTGTTGATGGAAGTAATGCTTGTGACGTGGATTTCCAGAAGGCATTTTATATAGTGCCTCATGTTAGACTTGTGGGGAAACTTGTAGGTCATGGTATAAAAGGGACTGCGACAATGTGATAGAAAAGAGAGAGTAATGGTCAATGGATATTTTTGAGCTGGAGGAAAGTTTGTAACGAAGTTGGAAAAATTGCAAATTTGGAGGAGGATAGTGTGGAACCTCCAAAAGGATATCAAGAAATAGGTGAAGTAGTTCATTGGGTAGCAGGTGCAGTTCAATGCAGAGGAGTGTGAGGTGATGCATTTTGATAGGGACAAAAATGAAAGGCAATTGAAAGTAAGATGCACAATTCTGAAGGGGATGCAAAAGCAGAGGGGTGTGGGTGCATATCTGCACAAATCATTAAAGATGGCGTGGACAGAGGAGAGAGCAGTAAGCAAAGCATACGGCATCCTTAGTTTTGCTAACAGGGACTTAGAGCACAGGAGCAGGACAGAATGTTGAACTTGTATAAGATACTTGCTAGACTTCAGCTGGAGTATTATGTACAGTTCTGGGTGCCACATTATAGGAAAGAATATGAACTCTTTGGAGATAGTGCAAAAATAATTTTTTTAAAAATGGTCCCAGGGTTGAGAAATTTCAATTATGAGGGTAGATTGAAGAGGTTGAGACTCTTCCCCTTGGACAGGAGAAGGATGAAAAGAGATCCACTCAATGTTTTCAAAATCATGAGTAGGGTGGATCGAGGAGGTAAGGATAAACTGCTCCTGCTTATAAAAACGAATAAGAATGAGAGGGCACAGATATAAGATGATTTGCAAAAGAAGTAAGCATGATATCTGAAAAAAAGAATTTTGCACTCATTGAATGATTAGGGTATGGAATGCACTTAGAAGCATGGTAGAGATATTCAAAATGATTGAATTACTATCTGGATTAAAATAATGTGCAAGTGTCTAGGGGAGAAGCAGATTGGCATTAGGTAATGATAGTTATTTGAAGAGCTGGTGCAGATATGATAGGCTGATTGTCTTTTTCTTCCATTGTAAATCTTCTGTAATTTCCACATTCTACAGGATTTCCCCTCTGGGACAAATGTGAACACTTCTTTGTGGAAAGGCATGCCCCACACTTATTTGTAATGCCTCATATGATTGCATTGCCAGCCATACTCAGTTAAACCTTACAAATGAATAATAGGCAGTTGTTCAGGCAACCACAGGACATAGATATTTATGTGCATCATATGAGTCAGTGCCTCAGGAGAGGAATGGAGGGTGAAATTAAGCGAGCCAAAATAATATTTGATGCTCTGATAATATATGCAGCTGCTGCGTAGCAAAACTCTGATTCACTTTTGTGTGAAGTTGTGCCATTAATCTTGGAGAAAATAAAGTATGACAGACATTGGAAAATGCAACAATAACAGAAGATACTGAAAACAGTAGGTAGGTCAGAATTAAAAGTTAACAGTTCATGTATTAATACACCAGGAAATGGCAGGGATAGTATACGTGAAAATACAGGCAACTCACTGAGAAATCAAAATTATAAGACTACTGTAACAAAGTATGAGAGAAATATTAATGTGAAAAGACATCAATGTGTCCTTAAAGCGGCCAACAAATTTGGCATCCCACTAATGCATCATTATTTTTAAAAGAAAATTTTTCACGGCCTCCTACGACCATTTACCGTGAATATTAAGCTTCTATGACTTAGTTAGAATTCTGATTTTTAATTTTAAGTCACATGGGTAACATGCTGCATGTGACCTAGCTATGATGTGTCCAGCATTCAGCAACTTAACTAGCAGTCATTACAGGAATATTTGGCAAATGTTCCAAAAATATACCCAAAAATTGCATTTCTATGTAGTTGGGTTATTCAGGAGAACTCGCACAGACTCAACGAAAATACAACCAGGTGCTGCTAACACAGTCTTCTCTCCTCTATTTCACATAACTGCCGAAGTCTTACCTGAGGACAACCAAAGTGTCTGAAATGCCTGGTATTTCCAAAGCGTGAAGCCAGTAATCTATGGCAGAGCACCTTTTCAAGATGTGCAACTTGTTGCCATTCTGGAAATTTATCAAACTTTGGCAGCAAAAGTTCAAACCGATGGTAAAGGATATGTAGGCAATTGTGTAAATGATGAGACCTGGTGAATGGCACAAGAAGGCAAGATGGAAAGTTGAGGGTGGGGGGGCAGGGTGTGAGCGTGGTCAGAGACAGAATTAAAACAGAGTTGATTTGAGGACATGGATGGTCACTTAAACCTCCAAAAAGGATAAATTGGGATGAAGAGTTGTTCAGTTCTGTTACAAAAAATTAATATCTTAAAGAATTTTACAGCACTGTTTGTGAGCCAGAAGGTGGAACGAGCTTACGCCATAAAAACCAAAAGAACTGTGGATGCTGTAAATCAGGAACAAAGGAACAAAAACAGAAGTTGCTGGAAGCTTAGCAGTTCTCGCAGCATCTGTGAAAAAAATTCAGAGTTGACATTTCAGGCCCGGTGACCCTTACTCAGATCTTACCCTAGCCCACTTCCTGCACTTCCATCACATCAGCGCGTGATCTTATTGAAATATTCAAGATTCTTAGAGGACTTGATAAGGTAGATGGGGAAAGGTTGCCTCCCTATGCAGGAGAATCTAGGACCAGCAGACAGAATCTCAAAGTAAGAAATTGCCTATTTAGGGCAGAGATGTGGAAGAATTTCTTATCTCAGAAAATAGTGAATCGGTGGAATGCTTTAGTACAAAGGGCTGATTCATTAAATATGCTCAAGGCTGAGATTGACGTATTGATAATCAATAAGGGAATCAATAATTATGACAGAAAAGCAGGAAAATAGAGTTACAGATGACACCAAAATTGGAGGTATAGTGGACAGCAAAGAAGGTTACTTCAGGGTACAAAAGGACCTTGATCAGATGGGCCAATGGGCAAGGAGTGGCAGATGGAGTTTAGTTTAGACAAATGTGAACTGCTGCATTTTGGAAAGGCAAATTAAGGCAGGATTTATACACTTAATGGTAAGGTCCTGGGGAGTGTTGCTGAACAAAGAGACCTTGGAGGGCAGGTTCATAGATCCTTGAAAGTGAAGTCACATGTAAACAGGATAGCGAAAAAGGCACTTGGTATTCTTGCCTTTATTGTTCAGTGTATTGAGTATAGGGGTTGGGTGGTCATGTTGCGGTTAGGGCTAGGGTTAGGGTTATTGGTTAGGATATTGGTTAGGCCACTTTTGGAATACTGTGTTCATTTCTGGTCTCCCTGCTATAGGAAGGATGTTGTGAAACTTGAAAGGGTTCAGAAAAGATTTACAAGGATGTTGCCAGGGTTGGAGGAGCTTTAGGGAGAGGCTGAATAGGCTGGGGTTATTTTCCTTGGAGTATCATAGGCTGAGGGGTGACCTCAAATAAGTTTATAAAATCATGAGGAGAGTGAATAAGGTAAATAGACAAGGTCTTTTCCTTGGGTTGGGGCAATCCAAAGGTAGAGGGCATAAGCTTAAGAGGGGAAAGATTTAAAAGGGATCTGAGGGACAACCTTTTCACGCAGAGGGTAGTGCCTGTATTGAATGAACTGCTAGTGGAACAATATTTAAAAGGCATCTGGATGGGTATATGAATAGGAAGGGTTTAGAGGAATATGGGTCAAATGCCGACAAATGCAATTAGATTCATCTAGGATATCTGGTCGACATGGAGGAGTTGGACCAAAGGGTTTGTTTCCTTTCCCAACATATCTATGACACTATGACTGGAATTAAAGATTATAAAATTCCTTTGAAGAAGAGGTTACGGTGGCAACCAGCAATCACGGTCTGGAATCAGAGAAAAGAGAAGGAACAGTTTGCACCACAGAGTGAGCTGTATTTACCTTTAAGTCGAGAATGTACTATAGTGTAAATGAAGAAACTGACTTGAGTTAGACCGCAGTAACTCTAAGCCAGAATGAAACCGTCCTAATTTTGTGTTGAGTCTCATGGTCAATATAACTTCAAGAAACACACTGAAATCATTACTCTGAGCTGAGGGCGTTGAAGTAGGCAGTATTATCATGCAAAGATCATTCAGCTAGTATTCCAGAGACCCAGACTAATGTTTTGGGAGATATTAAAACCTGACCACAGCAGCTGGTGGAATTTAAATTCAGTTAATAAAATCTGGAATTGAAAGCAAGTTGCTGCCTGGTATCATAAGACTATTGTCAATTGTAGGAAAACCTATTTAGTTCATTAATTTCTTTGCGGGAAGGAAATTTGCCGTCCTTTTCCAGTGGGACTAACATTGGAGTCCTGCTTCACACCAATCTTGCATTCCTGTGTTTGGGCATATCAGTGAACTCTTACCTGTCCGCTGAAATGGCTTTGTCCATGTCCTGTGAAAGAATAAAGAAAAATATGAGTTTCATATGACATCTTATTTGGGATAACTTGAAGTATGACATGCTAGTAGAAGTATGCTAATCTTTCTAACTTATTTAATTTGAACCCACACAATAATGTGGCTGCAAGCTATGTTAAATGTATGGCAGATTCTTTAATATTACACTCTCTAAGTCTAGTTTCTTTTATGTTCTAAGGGATAACCTAAGCATTGCCTTATCAGTTAAGTATCCAGCAGAAGGGAAAAACTAACATATCATGGTAAGCAGCAGTGAACATCTGCAAAAAGGCTCCAAGATCTCAATGACTGACATTTGGAAAACTAATTGAAGATTTAATAAATATAAATTTTGGACATCAGAGAAGTTGGACAATCAGCAGTAGCATTTTCTGTGAGTAATGACAGCTATACAGATTTGCAGATAGTGCATTGACTAACTGAATAAAAGTCTGAAGTTACAAATATAACTAAAACTAAAGGACGTAGTCCAGCCCAGACCAATATATGATACATGAATTAGAGTCCTTAAGAAGCATATATTGAGAAAGAATAAAAGACTATGTCATTGTATGAAGCCTTAGTAGCAGATCAACAATAATTAATGCTTAATGTACAGCCAACATTACTGCTACGATCAACAAAACCCACCAAACAAACAAAATCTGTAACATCTACGGTTTGTCACACCTATCCAGAAGCTGATATCTCTGCTTCTCCAATATCTGTGAAGCATGTAGCACCAAGGGACACACTGAAAGATAACACAACCATTGTCATATCAGGTAAAATTACCTTGTGGAGGGAAAACCCAAACCCAAGAATAGGCTGGAAGTTACCTAAAGACATCCAAACAATATTTAGATGAGGAATCAAACCACACACACGTGGGTTTTCAGATTCAAAAAGACACAAAAGGTAGAGGAGTAAAATACCCCTACTTATATGATAGCTCATATATTTCTATCAACCCGGTTAGGAATTCCTTCCAACTATGTTTATTTAGATTTTCATCTCCACAAGGTCTGCAAGTTTCCCAATTATTGTTGTTGAGTCTCTTTAAATCAGGGGTCAAAGTGGGGTCAAGACCCCAATTGAGATCTTGAGCTCTAAGATATAAATGATCGAGTCATATGAGCTGAGCTTCTGCTCTATAGGCACCCTGTCTGACAGCTTCCCCACTCTGACCACTCCCATAGATTTCCCCCCATCCCACCTCTGCTCTTACATTTCCCCACCACATTCTTCTCACTATTTTCCATGGGGGTCAGTAGGACTTGCTGGTTCAGCAATCCCCCAATAAATGTTATGAGATATTTCCAGATTACTGAGTCAAAAATAATACATTGGGTGAAATCTTATATTTGTGTGTCTGTATAGGGCCCAGGTGCTTTGTTACACCCTCTGGCCTTACTTCATGAGCACTAGTGAGGCGCAATGGATTAAGGAGTATGCTGAGCACCTAATAATCATTTTGAACCAAGGAAAGCAATGAATGTACGTGGCATGGGGTCAATCCAACACTTTCAACATTCCTGAATGTTCAGCTGGCCATGTCCACAGGAGAACTCTTAGTGAGTTCGCCAACACTGACTGTGCCTGAGAGGTGTCATATCTAGAGATGGTCCATGCTGCAGGATGGTCAGGGAGTAGGCACTCTGTGTGCCTGTGTCATGACCAGTGCATGGTTCTCTGGCCATTGTTCCTTTCCTGTGTGAGCCTAATGATTGGTGGCAAATGCAGCCGCTTCCCTCACATATCCTTGCCCTTCCCTTTCCAAGTTTGGCGGCTGCCATTTTCTTCCCTGAAAACAACAAATACTGGAGATTACAGTAGGTCAGATAGCATCCATGGAGAAATTGCCAGTTAACTTTTCGATTCTAGATGACTCTTCATGATAGCTGATGTGAAGTGTGGAGAGGGCAGCATTTATGCTATAGATGGGCAGGGGCTGGTGGAGTGAAGACAGCTGGGGGAGAAGGGATGTTGATAGTTCAGATTAAATGACCGGAATGTGAGAGTGGCAGAACGATGGTGTGTCTAACTGTCAGACTTGAAAGAACAGACGGTCCCACTGGAGTGAGGGAAGGGAGAGAGTACATGGTGACAGAGAATGTAACAAGTAAAACTAAAAGAAAGAGAAGGAATGGGATTTGGTTCACAATTTGAAGGTGTTGAACTCAATGTGAAGTCCAGAAGGCTGTAAAGTGTCTAATCTGAAGATCAGATGTTCCTCCAGTTTGCATTGTGATTCACTGGAGTACTGCAGGAAGCTGAAGGCAGACAAGTGGGTATTCAAAGAGGATGTTATGTTAAAGTGACTGGCTACAGGAAGATCAGGATTATGCTTCCACACAGACCAGAGGTATACTGCAAAGCGATCACCCAGTCTACGTTTGGTTTCTCCAATATAGAGTAGGCCACATTGGGTGCAGCAAACACAAGATTGGAAGAGGTACAGGTGAAATACTGATTCACCTGGAAAGACTGTTTAGGCCCTTGGATGGTGAGCAGGGAGGAAGTGAAGGGACATGTGTTGCACCTTCTGTCGTTACGTGGGAATGTGCTGTGAGGAGGGGGGTGATGTTGGCATTTGTGGGATGGACTAGGATGTCCCAGAGGAAACAATCCCTGCAAAATGCGGACGGGGAGAGAGGGGAAGATGTGTTTAGTGATGACGTTCTGCTGGTATTTTCTGAAAGGGCAAAGAATGATCCTTTGAATGTAGAGACTGGTGGGATGAAAAGTGAGGCTAAGGGGACCCAATCTCACTGCTCTGAGTGATGGAAAAGGGCAAGAGCAGAAGTACGGGTGATAGGTCAAATAAGGTTGAGGGCCCTGTCAAACGTATTGGGTGGAAAACCCAATGGAAAGAGAAAGCCATGTCAGCAGCGCTGTTTTGGAAGGTGGTATCATCCAAACACATATAACATAAGTGAAAGAACTGGGAGAATGGGATAGAATCTTTCCAGGACGTGGGCTGTGAAGACCTGTACTGAAGGTAGCTTTGGGAGTCATTGGCTTTGTAGTGGATGGCAGTGGACAGTTTATTCCCCGAAATGAAGACAGGGAGGTCATCCTTTCTGCACTTGTCCAGACCCTGCCCATGAAATCTGCAATTCCTCTGATGCCCTCCCCTATTGACAATTTCCAGTTCCCTGGCCCTAAATGCCTCCTGTTCGCCATGGATGTCCAATCTCTGTTCACCTTCATTCCCCACCAGGATGGTCTACAAGCTCTTGGTTTCTTCCTTGACCAGACGCCTGAACATTCCCCATCCACCGCTACTCTCCTCCACCCGGCTGAGCTTATTCTCACGAATAATTTCTTCTTTAATTCATCTAACTTCTGCCAAGTCAAAGGAGTGGTTATGGGCACCCGTATGGGTCCCAGTTATGCCTGCCTCTTTATGGGGCATGTGTAACGATCCTTGTTCCAGTCCTACGCTGGCCCTCTCCCACAACTCTTTTCTCAGTACATTAATGACAGCTTCAGTGCTGCTTCATGCTCTCACCAGGGCCTTGAAAAATGTGTTCCTTTTTGCCTCTAATTTCTACCCCTCTATAACCTTAACAACGTCTATTTCTAACCTTTCCCTTCCTTTCCTTGTCATCTCTGTCTCTATTTCTGGGAATAAACTGTCCACTGCCATCTACTACAAAGCCACTGACTCCCAAAGCTACCTACGCTACAGCTCTTCACACCCCACACCCTGCAATGGCTCCATCCAATTCTCCCAGTTCCTTTGCCTAGGTCGTATCTGTTCAGATGATGCTGCTTGCTAAATCAGCACTGCTGACATGGCTTTCTCTTTCCATAACCATGGTTTCCCACCCTCTGTGGCTGACACGGCCTTCAACAGCATCCTACCTATCAGACATGCTTCCGCCCTTGCCCTTTCCCAAAAATCAGAACAGTGTGATCGGGGTCCCCCTGTCCTTACTTTTCATCCCACCAGCCTCTGTACTCAAAGGATCGTTCTCCGCTATTTCAGACAACTCCAGCAGAACATCACCACCAAACTCATCTTCCCCTCACTCCCCCTGTCTGCATTTCATAAGGATAGTACCCTCTAGGACATCCTAGTCTAATCACTGACACCAAACCCTACTTCCCATGGCATCTTCCCATGTAGCCACAGCAGGTACACCACATACCCCTTCACCTGCCCCTTCACCTCCTCCCTGTTCGCCATCCAAGGGCTTAAACAGCCTTTCCAGGTGAAGCAGCATTTCACCTGTACTTCCTCCAATCTTGTGTATTGTATTTGCTGTACTCAATGTGACCTACTCTATATTGGAGAAACCAAATGCAGACTAGGTGACCACTTTGCAGAACACTTCTGGTCTGTGCCTAAACATGACCCCAACCTTCCCAACTCTCATCATTTTAATACAGCGCCCTGCTTGCATGCCCACACATCTGTTATCCATCATTTTCTTGCCCTTGCTTCATAATGAAAGGTCACCTAGATTGGTCTCTGCCAGTGGCTTACAGCCTCAGTCTGATTGTACCAGCAAAACTCCAAGCATCACTATCCTATTTCTAAATGCCAATCCCATCAACCTGCAGATTTTACACTTCTCTCGCAAAACCTCACCCAAGCCACCGGCATACAAGAATTCCTCCTACCTTGTCGCCACAACTATTCCCCCTCCTCTCATCTTCCTCGTTATTTTCTATGGATAGACACCATGGCACGCTCCCTCGAGTGTCCTGACTGGTCACTGCTAACCATATGTCTATGACTGTGACAACTCTCCCATTGTTCTCCCCATACCAAATCACACAACTCGCCTCACCACCACTGTTTCCCGGATTAGCCCCTATGGAGACAATGGACTGACTGTGACTCACAACTTGGAATGCAGAGACAGGGACCCCTCTGCAAAACCACCCTATCCAGATGCCTGACTATTGCTGAGCCCCTGCACTGGTTTGAGGTGTTGCCCTTGACTGACTGTGGTGGGTGTCCCTGACTAATGGATATTCACATAAATGTACTCCCTTAAGACTGTGAGACATGGCCAGCTGCTTGCTGCAAATACAACGGGTTTAGCACAAACAGAGCTGCCACTTGAGACGACACAGTGGCTAGGTGGTTAGCACTGCTGCCTCATGCCACAAGGACCCAGGTTTGATTCTACCCTGAGACAACTGTCTGTGATGAGTTTGCACATTCTCCCTATGTTTGCATGGGTTTCCTCCAGGTGCTCCAGTTTTGTCCCACAGTCCAGAGGTGTGAAATTTAGCTGGATTGGCCATGCTAAATTGCCCATAATGTCCAGGGATGTGCAGGCTAGGTGGACTAACCATGGGAAATGCAGGATTACAGGGATAGCGTACAGGGTGGGTCTGCTTGGGATGTTCTTCAGAGAGGCAGTGTGGTCTCAATGGGCCAAATGGCCTGCTTCTACACTGTAGGGATTCTATGATTCTGTGATGATTCTGAGTGTGATGCTGACGCAGCACACTGCTATCCGGCAAAATGGATAAGCATAGTTTGCCTTTCTGCAGGAGAAGGTTGTAGAGATGTATGATGCATGTGCTAAATGAATATGTTGATATACCTTCCACAGGCCATCCTTGATAGCAAGACAGATGTGGGAGTGGGGCAGGTGAGCTGGAGTGAGGTCTGATCCCAGAGAGATGCGTTGCTGATTCCGGAGCCTTTGTGGTCTATAGATGCCCATTAGATGTAGGAGCAGAATAAGGCCATTCTTACCATTAAGCTCAATGAGAGCTTAATGAGATTATGACTGATATAGAATCATAGTCATAGAGCTGTACAGCGTGGAAGCAAACCCTTAGGTCCCACTTGTCCATGCTGACCAGATATCCTAAATTAATCTAGTCCTATTTGCCAGCATTTGGGCCATATGTCTCTAAAACTTCCTGTTCATATACCCATCCAGATGCCTTTTAAATGGTGTAATTGTACCAGTCTCCACCACTTCCTCTGGCACTTCATTCCATACAGGCACCATCCATTGTGTGAAAAAGGTTGACCCTTGGTCCCTTTTAAATCTTTCTCCTGTCACCTTAAACCTATGCCCTCTAGTTTCGGACTCCCCCACCTCCCGGGGAAAAGACCTTGGCTATTCACCCTATCCATGCCCCTCATGACTTTATAAACCTCTATAAGGTCACCCCTTCGATGCAAACTTACTAACCATACCTCCTATGTTCACATCCAAATCATTTATATAAATGACAAAAAGTAGTGGGCCCAGCACTGATCCTTGTGGCACACCACTGGTCACTGGCCTCCAGTTTGAAAAGCAACCCTCTACCACCACCCTCTGTCTTCTACCCTCAAGCCAGTTCTGTATCCAAAAGGCTAGTTCTCCCTCTGTTCAACGTGATCTAACCTTGCTAACCAATCTACCATGAGGAACCTCTTTGCGTGCCTTACCAAAGTCCATATAGATCACATCCACCGCCCTATCACCACTCCATCAACCCTCTTCAAAAAACTCAATCAAGTTAGTGAGACACGATTGCCCATGCACAAGTCACGTTGACTATCCCTAATTAGTCCTTGCCTTTCCAAATCCTGTACTTCAGGATTCCCTCCAACAACTTGCCCACCACCGATGTCAGGCTCACTAGTCTATAGTTCCCCATCTTTTCATTACCACCTTTCTGAAATTGTGGCACCACATTGGCCAACCTCCAGTATTCCTTTCTCACCTGTGGCTATCAAGGATACAAATAGCTCAGCAAAGGGCCCAGCAATCACTTCCCTAGCTTTCCACTGAGTTCTAGGATACACTTGATCAGGTCTTGGGGATTTATCCACTATTATGCCTTTTTAGCAGTCTGGCACCTCCTCCTCTATATTACGGACATTTTTCAAGATGTCGCTATTTATTTCCCCACATTCGATATCTTTCATATACTTTCTCCATAGAAAGGAAAGTTAAAAGAGTAAAATAGCATTCTATTAATCATTTTACGGAATGCACCCCAGCTGTCAGAAACTATTCCTTAACATAGGGAACTATCGGTTCAGCAAATGCAAAATTATATATCAAGTGAGTTTTTCAAATGTTCCTTCCATGCTTGGCTGTAATTGGATGTTTCTAGGAGAAGCACGTGGAAGTGAAGAGTTATATGGTATCGTTGCTACCTTGTCAGTATATGTTCAACAGAGAGAAGAAAAGTTGCTGAAAGCAGGAAATAGGCTCTTAGTGCTAGGATGTCCTTGTGAATCAGGAAGATTATTCTGGTATTCAGTTATGCAGGAAGTGTAATGAAACACACTCATTGCCAAAACCAGCTTCTCTTCCAAGGGGCTGTATTGCACTTTTCATGGACCTCCTTTCGTGAGTAGGAAGCATATGCTTTTTGGCAGCTCTGATAATTGTTGCCTTCATGTCTATTCTTTACTAGTGAGACTGACAATGGGCAGTGCTGTTTATTGGAGCCAAATTGGTAATCTATCTAGTGTATGGTCAAATTTGCATACTGTCGTCAAAATCACCATTGCATTTAGCTTTTCTGCCATCTGTTAATTTACTTACTGACACTTGTCAGATCAGTCTCACATTAATATGATCCTGGTTCTCAAAAATAATTGAAGATTTGTTTGTTGGATTAACACTTCAATCATATTCTTTGTGAGACAACATATAAGAATCACAAAGAAGCTCATTCAATCAAAATTCAGCTGACCTCAAGTGCAGATGCTTTTATGGTGTGTCTTGAGACAGTTCACAATGTCCAAAGTAATGGAGGATTAAGCAAAAGGGATGGATAGCTTCTTCAATACTAGACTATTTCTGTTATTATTAGGATTGATGTGGAATTCTGTTACAGAATTTTAAAAAAAAGTCCTTTATTGTCACGTGTACTTAAGTACAGAAGTACAGGAGTACAGTAAAAAGTTTACAATGTCACCTCTCATGGCTCCATCTTAGGTGTAAAGTACTTAGTTACAAATCTTAGGTACAGATAAAGGAATAAATCACCTTACAGTGATTCATATTATAAGTTAGAAATAAGACATAGCTAAAAAGATAAAAGTTACAGTCAGATAAACAAAGGGGCTTCCACATGTGATCTGACCAGCCTCGCAAGCCGCTGACTGCCCGCACCAGACCCCAGTACAACAACCTTCCCGCTCCACTGTATGCCTCCAGCCTGCTCTGCTCCGGCTCCCAGCTTCTCCACACAACTCCAGGCCTCCAGCCGGCACTGCTCTGGCTCTCAGCTGCTCCAAGGTAAATTTTCTTGTCAGAAAAAAAAATTTTAAAATCTTAGTTAAAAAAATAGAGTGGAAGAGAAAGGGGGGAAAATGCTGAGGAATTCACTAGCTCCAGGCTGCCGTGCCTGAATGCTGTTTAGTCTGCCACTGCCATCTTGAAATGCAAGGGCAAAAGGACAAAATTGCAGATTGTCTAAAGCCTTTATCTAAATTCTAGCAAGATATACAAGAACGTTAAATCAGAACTTTTGATGACTGGACAGATCTGTAGGAGTCTAATTTTTAGTCTTGAGAAGCAGCACAGTGGCTCAGTGGTTAGCACTGCATCCTCACAGCGCCAGGGACCTGGGTTTGATTCCAGCTCCAGGTGACTGTCTGTGCGGAGTTTGCACATTCTCCCCGTGTCTGTGTGGGTTTCCTCCCACAGTCTAAAGATGTGCAGGCTAGGCAGATTGGCCATGCTAAATTGCCCATAGTGTTCAGGGGTGTGTGGGTTATAGAGGGATGGGTCTGGGTGGGATGCTCCAAGGGTCGGTGTGGACTTGTTGGGCCGAAGGGCCTGTTTCCACATTGTAGGGATTCTAAAGATGTTGTAGTTTATCAGAATTGGACAAGTGTTTTAAGGGTTGGCCATTGTAACAGAGGAATCTATGGAGAAAGAAGGACAGAGAATTAAGCCTATAATAATGGCTGCAGAGGGGAAGAAGTCTTGTCGCCAATTCTGATGTGTAGACTGATACTTCAAAAAATGACACTTGGGACTTTTAGCTCAAAGCAGAAGTTTGAATCCTTCATGAACTGCACTGGAGTTCTCTCTGCAGGTTCTTAGCAACGTTTTAGCCAAAATCCCATTCATACATGTTTCTCCATAACACTACTTCCAGTTCAAAGCAGAAATTTGAACCCATCATGAACTGAACTAGGATTCACTCTGCAGGTTCTTTAGCAACATAATAGCCCAAATCCTATTCACATATGTTTTCCAGAATGCTACTTTAATCCAAGGAATCAAACAGAAAAATTGCACATATAATATTTATGTAACCCCCTGTATCCTCAGCCCTTGCTTTCCCAGTACTTTTCGTCGGTGGCAGTATGGACTGTTTATTGACAACTTCTTAACCTCATTTTCTTTCAAAATGCTATTTCTGAGGAAGAATAGAGTAATGTCTGCATATCTCTAAATACCTTTTCCTCTCAGTAGCTTTCACCTTCTCTTTCTGCAGATGCAAACTGGATATAATATCAGCTTGAGAAACAAGAAATCAATGATGGCCAACATCTCTCCAACATTCTCTCTGAAGCAAAGCAAGAATTCCTGGAGTTCACTGGCTTAAACATAGCCATCATTATCAGAAAGGTAAATCTGACAACAAAGTCAACTGCTTCATCACCTCAAACATGAATAGGAAAGGTTTAGAGGGGTATGGACCAAATGCAAGCAAGTGGGTCTAGTTTAGACCAAAGAAACTTGGTCAGCATTGTCAAGTTTGTCTGAAGGGTCTATTTCTGTGTTATATAACTCTATGACTCTATTTGTAAGATAAAAGCCTGTAAAGGGAAGCCCTTACTGAGCTAGTTGTTCAAATCAAAGCCAGTAAATTACTACGCAATTAGTTTACTCTTAATCAGCAAAAGTAATGGAAGATGTCATTGATGTAGGAAACAAGAAACAAAAGTAGGCCATTGAATCCATCTAAACTCCCCCGCCACTTAATGTGTTTACGGTTGATCAAATGCCTCAATGATTTTTAACCACCCCCATTCCCACATCCATGTACATAATTAAAAATCAGAAATGTACCGATCTCTACCTTAAACAAACTGAAAGACCAAGTTTCTACAGTTCTTGTTGGTACAGAATTCCAAATGTTCATGACCCTTCGAGTAAAAAATATTCTCCTTATCTCAGACTTAAGTGGCACTCCCCTTCTTTTAAAGTTGTTCCCTCCTGCTCTTCTCCAAGCAGGAGAAACATCTTACCTGCTTCCACCTGTCTATCCTTTCAGTATTTTGTAAGCTTCAATAATAACACCTCTCTTTCTTCAAAACTCTAGAGAACATAACCCAGCTTTCCCAATCTCTTTTCAGAGGTGAGTCCCACCATTGTGCGAACAAATCTGATGAATCCTTGTGCTATAAATTACTATGAAAATACATTTACTCAGCTAAAAGCTATTCATTGGTGGCCATTTGGGGTTCCATAATATAAACTCAGCTTCTTATTACATACTTGATGCAAACACGAAGGATTGCTGAAAGTGCCCTTCGTTGACATCAAAGTGGCATTTTGACCAATTGTGGTATCAATGAACCCTAGGAAAACGGAACTCAATGGAAAAACTTTCCATTGGAGTCACAAATAGAATGAAAATGATAATTTTAGATAACGGTGGCTTTTATTTGAAATCCAAGACATCACTACAAGATTTCCTTGTTAATGTATCAAATCCAACCGTCTGCAAATAACACATTGATGACCAGGTAAGGTCCTTCATAAGGTCAAAAGATACTTGTTATTGATCACAATTTTAGTTCAATTTGGATACTAAAACAATCTCTACCTGCTTTTCGCAGGACCTGGACAATACTCAGGCTTGGGTGAATAAGTGAGAAATAAGATTCAAAGTGAGGCGCTTGGTCTCAGTGGGAAGCTGTTTGAAAAGTTGGTGTAGACTTGATGGGCTGAATGGCCTTTTTCTGCTCTGGAGGTATTCTATGAATCTAAGTGGTTTTGCTTGTAATTTTGATTTTATTGTCATGTGAACCGAAATACAGTGAAAAGCTTTGTTTATGAGTGGTACAGGCAGATCACACCAAGCAAAGGATGTACAGATCAAAAAGACTTAGTTTCATTGGCTAGAATCTTGCATTCTCATTGTCTTGCACTTGAAGGCAAGACAGGTACGTAATTAGGTCAAATGGTGGCACAGAGGAATCTCACCACCTTTTTGGCAGAATTAAGTTTAGGTCAGGAAGACTCATGCCTGAACTTCCCAAGATACCAGTAAGTGAGGCCTTTAAGTGGCCAATTATTGACCACTTAAGAGACTCATCCTGCCGCTGTTTGCATTAACCCAGCTGCTGTCATGCAGTATACAGTGTAGCTGAAACCATGCAGACAACTTGTCATCTCCATGGGGGTGGGGTAGTGGATGTTCCATCAATTAAACTGGGTGCCTGATACAGGGGTTAGATATTAGGAAGGGGTCACTGGTCATATTTCTTCACCGTGAGAATCCTTCTTTAATTACTGACACTTCTGGGAACTATTATGGATTTGTCATCCCAAGAATGAAGATGAAATTTGACCGGTTTCTGGTTTAATTTATATAGTACTCTGAACAATAGATTACACAACTTTAGGGCTTTGAATGATGATAAATGAAATTCAGAAATTGTAATAGCTTCTTCCTGAACGCAGCATTAATCATCAGAACAATAACCATGTTTGTTCAGATTTCATGCTTTCTTTAATTCTCAATTATAGGTCCTGCGTCAACATAAAATCAAGAGATAACAGAATCATAGCCCTAGAAGTTTGACCTACTAAGCCTTGTAAAAATGTCAGCAAGTCGAATGTGCTCATCTGCAACATAATGAGAAAGGTCAAAGTACAATTCTGGTTTTTAGATTTGTGAGTGTTGGTGAAGTCATATCCTGGAGGCAAATAGAGAGCATGCCATCATACTGTTGGTTAACATTGAATTAGATAGACATATAGAGCAGAAACAGATCAAAGGGCCTATGCCTACATCTCATTTGGTACCATCCCCCTTGCCTCATCTAATTTAAACAGTGTAGTTCCCTAGTCCGTCTGTTTCATATACCATTTACCTTACTCTAAAATGCATCTATACTCTTTACCTTACCAACTCAACTACATGCTACACGGTAGGAAGGCTTTAGAAGTTAAGAAATGAGTTACTTATTGTAAAACTATCAACCTATGACTTGATTTGATAGTCATATCACTGTTTTGCCTTCAACACCATAATTCCAAACAAATTCATCTTTAAAGTCTGAGGTCTTGGTCTTGGCAACCCCCTCCGTAACTGGATCCTCGACATTCTGACTCATAAACCGCATAAACTGCAGCACCGTGCTTAGTGTTTAGCACTATTGCCTCACAGCGCCAGGGACCTGGGTTTGATTTCACCCTCAGGCAGCCGTCTGTGTGGAGTTTGCACATTCTCCCCGTGTCTGCGTGGGTTTGCTCCGGTTTACTCCCAAAGTCCAAAGATTTGAGGGCTAGGTGGATTGGCCATGTTAAATTGCCCGTAGTGTTTAGGGCTGTGTAGATTAGATGAGTTATGGGGGATGGGTCTGGTTGGTTTGCTTCAAGGATCACAGAACATAGAACAGTACAGCACAGCACAGGCCCTTCGGCCCACGATGCTGTGCTGAACTTTTACCCTAATCCTAAGATCTATCTAACCTCCACCCCTGCCTTATACTATCATCCATATACCTATCTAATAGCCGCTTAAAAGCCCCTAATGAGGCTGACTCCACTACCCACTACAGCAATGCATTCCACGTCCTGACCACTCTCTGAGTAAAGAACCTACGGGTCAGTGTGGACTTGTTGGGCTGAAGGACCTGTTTTCACATTGTAGGGATTCTATGATTCTAGATGACAATACCTCCTCCATCATAATCCTTGACACTGGTGCCCCGCAAGGCTGCATATTCAGCCTGCGAATATACTCCATGTTCACTCACAACCGTGTGACCTTACTCCCCCCATGTTCCAATTAGACATTTGTTGATGACACCACCATTGTAGGGTGGATCTCAAGCTGCAATGAATCAGAATACAGGAAAGAGATTGAGTTTTTAGCGGCATGGTACGAAGACAAAAATCTCTCCACCAAAGTCAGCAAATAAAGAAGCTGGTCATTGACTTAAGGAAGTGGACTGGAGGGCATGCCCTTGTCTACATCAATGGTGCTGAGACGGAGATGGTTGAAGGTGCCATGTTCCTGGGAGCAATGATCACCAAAAATCAGTCCTGGTCTACCCATGTTGACTTAATGGAGGAGAAAGCACAACAATAGTTTCTACAAATACTTAAAATGAAAAACTGCCTAAGGTAAACATTGCAGGCCAAGCAGCATCAGAAGAGCAAGAAAGTTGACGTTTCAGGTCGAGACCCTTCTTCAGAAAAACATTTCCTGTAGAAGGGTCTTGACCCGAAACGTCAACTTTCCTGCTCCTCTGATGCTGCTTGGCCTGCTGTGTTCATCCAGCTCCACAATGTTTTATCTCAGATTCTCCAGCATCGGCAGTTTCTACTATCTCTCTAAGGTAAACATTGATCCGTTAGAGGATGAAAAGGCAAATTTAATAATGTGAAATGAGGAAATAACTGAGGCATTGAACAGGCATTTTGTGTCAGTCTTCACAGTGAAAGACACAAAATAACGTGCAAGTAATTGAAGACAAGGAGGTTATGGCAGGTGAAGACCTGGAAACAATTATTATCATTAAAGAGTTAGTGTTGGGCAAGCTAATGGGGCTAAAGGTAAAACAAGTCTCCTGGCCCTGAGGGAATGCATCTTAGAGTTCTAAAAGAATTGGTGGACAAATAATTAATGCACTTGTGGTAAATTATCAAAATTCTCTGGACTCTGGGGTGGTTCTGGCAGATTACGAAATAGTAAATGTGATGTCACTGTTTAAAAAGGGAGATAGACAAAAGATGGGTAACTAAAGGCTTGTTACTTTAACTTCTGTAGTGGGTAAAATGCTTGAATCTATAATTAAGGAAGGAAGGGCAAGACATCTGGATGAAAATTGTCCCATCAGGTAAATGCAGCATGGTTTCATGAAAGGCAGGTCATATTTAACTAATTTACTGGGATTCTTTGAGGATATTATGAATGAGATGGACAACGGGGAACCAGAGGATGTGGTGTATCTGGATTTCCAGAACGCATTCGACAAGGTGCAGAATGCACAAAAGGCTGCTGCATAAGATAAAGGTGCATGGTGTTATGAGCAATGTATTGGCATAGATACAAGATTGGTTCAGTGACAGAAAGCAAACATAAATGGGGATAAATGGGTGTTTTTCTGGTTGGCAATCAGTGGCTAGTGGTGTGCCTCAGGGATCAGTGTTGGGGCTGCAATTATTTCTGATTTACATTGATGATTTGGAATTGGGGACGAAGAGTCGTGGGTCAAAGTTCACAGATTACATTAAGAATAGTGGTACAGCAAAGTGTGAAAATACACTAAAAGTTTACAGAGGGATATTGACAGGTTAAGTGAGTAGGCAAGGGTCTGGCATTTGGACTACCATGTTGGTAGATATGAGGTCATCTATTGTGGTAAGAATAAAAGCAAAGTTGTCTATTATTTGAAAGATGTGAAATTGCAGCATGCTGCTGTGCGAGAGGGGTCTGGGTGTCCATGTGCATGAACCACAAAAAGTTGGTTTGCAGGTACAGCAGATAATTAAGAAGGAGAATGGAATATTGTCCTTCATTGCTAGAGGGATGGAGTTTAAAAATAGGGAGGTTATGCTCCAGCTGTATAGGGTGCAGGTGAGGCCATACTTGGAGTACTGTATATAATCTTGATCTCCTTACTTGAGAAAGGATGTACAGGAACTGGAGGAGGTGCAGAGGAGGTTCACTAGGTTGATTCTATAGATGAGAGGGTTGGATTGTGAGGACAGGTAGAATAGACTGCAACTTTATTCATAGGAAAGTGATCTTATAGAAACATGTAAAATTATGAAGGGAATATGTAAAATAGAAGCAGGGAGGCTGTTTCCACTAGCAGGTGAAACTAAAACCAGGGGGCACAGCCTCAAAATAAGGGGGAGCAGGTTTAGGACTGTAGTTTGGAAGAACGTCTTCACCCAAAGGGTTATGAAGTTGTGGAATTTTCTGCCCCGTAAAGCAGTTGATGTTACCTTGTGGAATGTTTTTAAGGCAAAGATAGATAGAGTTTTGAACAGTAAAGGAATTAAGGGTAATGGGTGAGCAGGCAGATAAGTGGAGCTGAGTCCATGTAAAGATCAGCCATGATCTTATTGAACAGTGGAACAGGCTTCATGGGCCAGAAGGCCTACTCCTGCTCCTATTTGTTACATTACAACATCTCTGCATTCTCAGGAGGTTAAGAAAATTTGGCGTGTCCACAATGACACTTACCAATTTCTATAGTTGCACCATTGAAAACATTCTGTCTGGATGCATCACAGCGTGGTTTGGCAATTGCCCTGCCCAAGACTGCATGAAACTACAGAGTCATGAACATAGCCCGGTCCATCTCATAACCAGTCTACCATCCATTGACTCCATCTATACTTCCTGCTGCCTCAGGAAAGCAAACAATATAATCAAAGTCACCTCCCACCCCCATTATACTCCCTTCCGCCCTCTCCCCTCAGGCAGAAGATATAAAGTTTGTATACACGTACGAATAGATTCAAGAACAGCTTCTTCCCCTCTGTTATTAGGCTTCTGAATACCCTCTCAAGTTTTAAATTTAATAATGATCTCACTCCCTGTGCATATTCCCTGCAGCCGCAACATTGTATTCTCCGCACTGTTCCACAACCCCAATGCCCTTTGTATGCTATAATCTCCCCATTCTGCACACAAAACAGAACTTTTCACTCTACCTGGGTACATGTGACAGTAATAAATAAAATCACATCATGTGTTAGACTGATTCATTTGAGTTTGTTGTCAATAGTAACCCTTGACAAAATCCCTATTGTGCTACTTAAGATTTATGCTCCGGAACTAGCCATACCCAAATTAAATTGTTTCTGTAGGGACACAACACAGGCAACTAGCCCCGAAAAGCGAAAGATGGTATATCCTATTCACACGCAAGAACATTTAATCTGGACAGTTACCGCACCAGTAGACCCTCAATAATTAACAAAGTGATGGTGGTCTCATTGACAATGTTATAAGGTGGCACTTGGTCAACAAAAAAAGTTGCCCACTAACGGACAGTTTGAATCCATCAGGATGATTAGTTTCTGAGCTCATTAGAGTTTTGATCAAAACATTGTCAAGACAGCTAAATTCAAAAAGATGAGAGTGAAGGCCTGTGAGATCAAAGGATTTGACGAGTAATGGTATCAGGAACACAGATGAAACTGGTAAAACACTATCTGACAACTATGTGAATAAGTCACTTTACAAAGTGTTCACTCCACTAATTATGATCAAGCAGGCATAGGAGGAATGCTGACTGTTCACGTATTTAAAAAGTTTGGGCAGGTGATGAAGGAATCTGCTGAGATGATTTCACTTACCAAACAGTTTTGATTTTGGATACTGGAAAGAGCAATGATTCATCTGAGGCATTTAACAAGATCCAAGTTACATGAAGGGCTTCAGCTGTACAATTGGCAAGTGGTGAAGAACAGTGGAAAAGCAATAAGGGCAGACAATTTGATCATTTGGGAAACAGTAAGGCATTTCTGTGGCCATGAATGAGTCTCTGCAATGATATTTTGCCCTGCAGCTGGCAGGCTGAAGGATATTACAGAGTGGATACAGAATGTTCTTTTGGGTAGGGTGAAGCAGGAGAGGTTATGGCCCACAAAGGCATCAATGACTGGTAGAAAAGAGGTTACATCCCTGAAATTAAAATTTAGGGATCTAGGCAATAATAGTGACCTTATAGGTAATAATCTCAGGGTTACTCCCAGTACCCTGTACTTATGAATATAGAAATAGAAGATTGAGCAAGTGAACATATAGCTGGAAGAAAGGTGCTGGATTGGTGTCTTTAGCTTTCAGGGGCATTAGTTCCAGTTCAATTCAGTGGGACTTTTATAAGGGGCACAGTTTAATAGGACTGAAGTAAGTATTCTCATGGAGAGATTTACTATGGGGTGGTTTGTTGAGGGAGGGGTTGTTAAACCAGCTTTTCAGGAGCATGCAAACTGAAGAAAGAATTCATGAAGAAAAAAACAAAAGGGGTGGCCATGGGTACCCGCATGGGCCCAAGCTATGCCTGCCTCTTTGTAGGTTACGTGGAACAATCCCTCTTCCGTACCTACACTGGCCCTAAACCCCATCTCTTCCTCCGTTACATTGATGACTGCATCGGCGCCGCCTCATGCTCCCACGAGGAGCTCGAACAGTTCATCCACTTCACCAACACCTTCCACCCCAACCTGAAGTTCACCTGGACCATCTCCAACACTTCTCTCTCCTTCTTGGACCTCTCTGTCTCCATCTCGGGTAACCACCTAGAAACCGATGTCCATTTCAAGCCCACTGACTCCCACAGCTACCTGGAATACACCTCCTTCCACCCACCTTCCTGCAAAAAAGCCATCCCCTATTCCCAATTCCTTCGCCTCCGCCGCATCTGCTCCCAGGATGAGACATTCCACTCCCGTACATCCCAAATGTCCTCATTCTTCAAGGACTGCAACTTCCCCCCCACAGTGGTCGAGAACGCCCTCGACCGTGTCTCCCGCATTTCCCGAAACACATACCTCACACCCCGTCCCCACAATAATAACCAAAAAAGAATCCCCCTCATCCTCACATACCACCCCACCAACCTCCGGATCCAACGCATCATCCTCCGACACTTCCGCCATCTGCAATCAGACCCCACCACCAAAGACATTTTTCCCTCCCCACCCTTATCTGCCTTCCAGAGGGACCACTCCCTCCGCGACTCCCTTGTCCGCTCCACACTCCCTTCCAGCCCCACCACACCCGGCACTTTTCCCTGTAACCGCAGGAAGTGCTACACCTGCCCCCACACCTCCTCCCTCACCCCAATCCCAGGCCCCAAGAAGACTTTCCACATAAGGCAGATGTTCACCTGCACATCTGCCAATGTGGTATACTGCATCCGCTGTACCCGTTGTGGCTTCCTCTACATCGGGGAAACCAAGCGGAGGCTTGGGGACCACTTTGCAGAACACCTGCGCTCGGTTCGCAACAAACAACTGCACCTCCCAGTCGCGAACCATTTCAACTCCCCCTTCCATTCCTCAGATGACATGTCCATCCTGGGCCTCCTGCAATGCCACAGTGATGCCACCCAAAGGCTGCAGGAACAGCAAATCATATTCAGCCTGGGAACCCTGCAGCCCAATGGCATCAATGTGGATTTCACAAGCTTCAAAATCTCCACCTCCCTAACCTGTTTTTCCTCTCACCTCAAGCCACACCCCCATCTCCTATCTACTAACATCATCCCGCCCCCTTGACCTGTCTGTCCTCCCTGGACTGACCTATCTCCTCCTTAACCCCCTACCTACACTCACCTTTACTGGCTCCATCCCCGCCTCTTCGACTTGTCTGCCTCCTCTCCACCTATCCTCTCCTCTATCCATCCTCTATCCGCCTCCCCCTCTCTCCCTATTTATTTCAGAACCCTCTTCCCCTCCCCCATCTCTGATGAAGGGTTTAGGCCCGAAACGTCAAGTTTTCCTGCTCCTATGATGCTGCTTGACCTGCTGTGTTCATCCAGCCCCATGCTTGTTATCTAAGAAAAAAACAAATTTGGTTATGGGAAGTATAAAAGCAGTAAATGAAAGTGGAAAACATCAAAAACAAATCTGACAATCAATTGTGCGATGCACACAATTTGAATGAAAGCAGTATTTGCAAAAATATAGGTGTATTGATTGTACTTGGAGAAGTCAGAGGGTATGGTTTAATTGCCATTTTGGAGGTATAGCTGAAGGGTGACCAAAATGTGAACTGAATATTAAGAGTTGGGCAAACAGATACAGGAGATGAGGCAGGACTGATAATAAAGTACAGGATCAACATATTAGCAAGAAAGGCTCTCTGATCAGAAGAATAAGATGTGGAATCTGATTGGATGCATCTAAGAAACAACAAAGGACAGCAAATATTAGTGGAATTGGATTAATAGGTGGCCAAAGAATGGTGGGAATGTAGGACATGGTGAACATCAGGAAATTAAAAATGTATGTCACAATGTATGGCAGCAGCCATTAGTGAACTTGATCTATGTATTGATTGAGTAATGTATTGAACATAGGTGCTGTGACTGAAGAATCCCTGGAAAGTGTTCAAGACAGTTTTCTGGAGCAATACGTTGAAGAAACATCATAGGCTATTTTGAATCAAGTGTCATGGCACGAGAAAGATCTAATTATTAATCTTGTTCAAAACAGCCTTTAGGGAATAATGAGAATGGTATAATAGAATTGTCTATTAAGTTTGAAAAATGTTGTAGGCTTCAAGCTCATCTGAAACTAACATCTTAAATCCGAACAGAATCACAGAATCACAGAATTGTTGCAGCGCAAGTGAAGGCCATTTAGATCATGAGCGTTCCAATGAACATTAATTCTTAATGCTATTCCCCTGCCTTTTCCTTGAATCCTCACACATTGTTTCTACTCAAATTATCAACTAATGCCCTATTGAAGGGCCTCCTCTTGTGGTGCAATGGTAATGTACCTACTCCTGGTACAGGAGGCCCTGGTTCAAATCCCACCTACACCAGAGATGTGTAAGAGTATCTCTGAACAGGTTGATTAGAAAAATAGGTTTAATAATAACACAAAAGCCCTCTTGAATGCCTCAATTAAACTTTCCTTCAACACATTTCCAGGCAGTGCATTCCAGACCTGAACCATTGACATGAAAATAGTTTTTCTCACACATCACATTTTCTATGTTTGAAAATTACTTTAAATCTGTGTCTACTTGCTCTTGAACTTTTTACTATTGGAGACCAATATGCCCTACCTACTCTAACATGCGCTATCATGCTCAAAATTTTGAAATGTTCTATCAGATCTCCTCTTAATTTTTTTTCTCCATGGAATACTGTACCAACCTCACCGATCTATCATCATAACTGACATTTCTCTTCCCTAGAACCAGTTTTAAAAATCTCTTCTGCATTCTTTCCAATTTTGGTGCATTTTTTCTTAAAGTGCAGTACCCAGAACTGTACACAATATTCCAGGTTAAATCTAACAGATATTCAGCAGAAATTCCTTAATTTCTATATCCCTATTCATATAGGCCAGGATAATTTTCATGCTTTATTCACTTCTCCCTCAATCTGTTCTGCCAGCTGCAGTGATCAATGCACATACTCACCCAAAATCCTTCCACTATTGCACATCCTTCAATGTTGATTTATTTTATTTTGTATTTATTTTGTGTTGTTGTCTATGTTCTTCCTAGAAAATGCATCACATCACTGAATTGAAAGTCATCTGCCATATAGCTCTCCAATCCAAAAACTAATTTATGTCCTTTTGGAGCAAGTCATTCAAATGTGATTTTCCTTTCTGAGATCTGTGCTGGCTCTCCAAAAACTACCTAATACTTTGCCACGTGACGACTAGTTCTAGCCCACATAATCGTTTCTAGAAGCTTTGACACCACTAAAGTTAAAATAACTAATCTGCAATTGGCTAGCTATCGTTACAGCCTTTTGTTTTCAAACAAGGGTACAACGCCTGTAATTTTCCAACCTCTTGCACTTCACCCTTCCTACTCAAGTCATTGATACCAACGTGAACCACATCTTTTGGCTGTCCACCATTTCCAAGATGAATGTCCTACAGCCACTCTATGATATCCTTGATGCTGGTACCGGGGAAATGACATGCCACATTGAAATCATGGATGTGGATACAGAAACACGTTCAGTTCCACCGAATAATAAATCTCACATCACCATGCTCCTCCTCCATTCTTCCCTTCTTAGTATAGTTGACCTATTGATGATGCCACAAACTTGGCGCTGAGTGCATTCCCTTGAGGATTCAATACCCTCATCAGCTCCCAAAACAGAAAAGCATCTTGTGATATAGACCCAAGGGGATTCCTACATTACCTGTCTGCTGCTATTGGAATGCCTAGAGTAAATCCATTTCTTTTCTGTCTCCAGGTCCTTAAGCTATGGAATGACCACTTCACTGAACATGTGATTGTTTAACTCTCAAACTCATGGATCTACCACAGTGATGTCAACTACCGCTTGAACTCTGAAATTTGGAGTCCATGATTTTGCAGCCAGCAGCAGTTATAGTAGTATCCCTACAGTGTGGAAACAGGCCCTTCGGCCCAACAAGTCCACACCAACCCTCAGAGCATACCACCCAGACCCATCCCCCTAATCTACACATCCCTGAACACTATGGGCAATTTAGCATGGCCAATCCACCTAGCCTGCACATCTTTGGACTGTGGGAGGATACCAGAGCACCCAGCAGAAACCCATGCAGACACAGCAAGAATGTGCAAACTCCACACAGACAGTCACCCAAGGGTGGAATTGAACCTGGCTCCCTGGCACTGTGAGGCAGCAGTGCTAACAACTGAGCCACCATGTCACTGCTCCTGACCATGAAGTTATCTAGGATCCACGACTTCTCTGACACATGTCCAATTTTGGGCCCCACACCTCAGGAAGGACATATTGGCACTGGATCGTGTCCAGCGGAGATTCACATGGATGATCCCTGGAATGGTAGGCCTAACATACGATGAACTGCTGAGGATCCTGGGATTGTATTCATTAGAGTTTAGAAGGTTGAGGGGAGATCTAATAGAAACTTACAAGATAATGCATGGCTTAGAAAGGGTGGACGCTGGGAAGTTGTTTCCGTTAGGTGGGGATACTAGGACCCGTGGGCACAGCCTTAGAATTAGAGGGGGTCAATTTAGAACGGAAATGAGGAGACATTTCTTCAGCCAGAGAGTGGTGGGCCTGTGGAATTCATTGCCACGGAGCGCAGTGGAGGCCGGGATGTTCAGTGTCTTCAAGGCAGAGATTGATAAGTTCTTGATCTCGCAAGGAATCAAGGGCTATGGGGAGAGTGCGGGTAAGTGGAGTTGAAATGCCCATCAGCCATGATTAAATGGCGGAGCGGACTCGATGGGCCGAACGGCCTTACTTCCACTCCTATGTCTTATGGTCTTATGGTCGGACATATTATAGGCCATACATTCCATCAACTAAGCTCAATTGCCATATCTTAAAATTATTTCCCTTGCATTAATTTTACTCAGCTTTGGACTACCTGTATTCCTGTTGGTTGCAGGTGTGCGCTTCTGAACCAGTTTGCCTTTGCAGGATATAGCACCAGTGCACTGAAGGATGCCAGGATGGTGGTGATGTCTTCCTGAAAGTGCAAAAGTACGTGGTGTGAAGGCACATGCAGCAAATGCTCTAATCTCCATTTTGTCTGTGATCATAATTGAACTCATGAAGAAAGTCGCGAGTTGAGACCTCCAAAAACCACTCTGCTTTCCCTGTCATTTTCCAAATGGCTAGTTTTTATAGCAGATTTTGTAGGATCATTAACTAGTTAACATGGGCAGTTAACATGGTGTTTTACAAAAAAAAAGTGCCAATTGGGAACTTGCTGCTCCCTGATGAGATTCTCACTGCATTACGTCAGAAAATGGGGGAAATTGGGCAAAATTATCTCAATGTTCAGACTAAAATCTCATCTGGTCCTACCACTTATCTCACCATAGCCTTCGCCATTCAGAGACTGGTAAGATTTCACACACCAATTTTTTGCTATAATTAAGGTCCTGGGCCAGTTAATTAAGGACTGCTGAAAATGTAGAACTGAAATACATCTATTTTGATTTTTAAAAACTACTGCCAAAGTTAATGGAACTGAAAGTTGACAAATCACCCAGTGTGTTGAAAGAGATGGCTAGAGTTGGTGAATGAATTGGTGATCAGCTTTCACAATTCTACTAATGCTGTAAAGTGCCTGCAGATTAGAAAGTGTAAATGTGACCTGATAAAGTAACAAAGGAGGGACAGAGAAATCAAAAAACTACAGACTAGTTATTCTGATGTCAGTAGCAGGGAAAATGCCAGAAAAAAATTGTAAAATAAGTGATTACTAGATATTTAGAAAATAATAGTCCAATTAGAAAGATAGAAGATGGATTTAAAAAGGGGAATCATGTTTGACAAACCTGATGGAATTTTTCGTGAGTGTCATTAGCAGAATGATGATGGGGGAAGACAGTGGATATGGTGTATTTGCTTTTTCTGAAGACTTTTCATAAACTCTCACCCAGAAGTTAGTAAATTAAATGGAAAGATGCGTGATTAGGGATAATATACTAACATGGACTCATTATCTGTTGACAGGTAAAAAAGAGGAAGTAGGAATAAATTGGTCATTCTCAGGTTGCTAAGGAGTGCTTCCACCCGAATTGTTCACAATCTGTATCAATGATTTAGATAATGGAACCAATTATTCTTATTTCCAAGCTTGTAGATATTACTTAGTGAGAAGTGTGCAAAATTCCTTCAGTAAAATTTAGAAAGCTGAATGAACAGACAAAAGCATAGTAGATACAATACAAAGTAAATAAATTTGAGGTGATACACTTTGGGCGGAGTATTAAAGGTGTAGAGTATTATTTATATGGTGAAAGGTTGGCCGATGGGACTTAAATGTCCTTATTCAGAAATCATTGAAAGCTAGCATACGGATGCAGCAAACAATTCAAAAGGCAGATTGCCTGCCTGATCTTACAGCAAAAGGATTTGAGTACAGGAGCAAAGAAATCTGATTTGATTTATTGTTGTTGCATGTACTTAAGTACAGTAAAATGAAGTTTTGTTTTGCGAGCAGTACAGACAGATCATAACAAACAATGACATACAGATCATAGGGTGCTTATACAGAGTCAGGCATACAAGGTTACAACTGCACAGGAGGTGCACAAAAGCAAGGTCAACATTTGATTTGAAATTAACAAGGTCTATTCAGTAGTCTAATAACGGCAGGGAGGAAGCTGTTTGTGAAGATTCTGTGTTTTTTGCCTGGTGGAAGAGGTTGGAAGAGAGCATTACCAGAGTATGAGGAGTCTTTGATGATATTGGCATCCTTTCCACAGCAACAAGAAGTGTAAATGGAGTCCATGGATGGGAGGTTGGCTTCTATGATGGTCTGAGGCTATGTACGTGACTTTTTGTGGTTTCTTACAGTCCTGGGCAGAACAGTTGCCGTACCAGGCTGTTATGAACCCAGATAGAATGCTTCCTATGGTGCATCAGTAAAGGTTGGTGAGTGCCCTTGTGGACATGCTGAATTTCCTAAGCGTCCTAAGGAGGAAGAGGCGTTGATGTGCCTTCTTGACTGTCACATCTATGTGCAAGGTCCATGACACATTGTTGATTATCGTTACTCCTAGGAACTTGACGCTTTCGACCCTCTCCACCTCAGCTCCATTGATGTAGATAGAGAAGTGTCCTCCTCCTTTCTTCCTGAAGTCAATGATCAGTTCTCTTGCTTTGCCGCAATTGAGATAGAGATTGTTATCAATGCACCATGACACCAAGCACTCTATCTCCTTCCAGTATTCTGACTCAACATCTTTTAATATCCGGGCTACAATGGTGATGTCATCAGCAAACTTGTAGATGGCATTCATACAAAATTTTGCTACATAGTCATGAGTATGCAGGGAGTGCTGTAGGTGGCTGTGTTTGCATCCTTGCGGGGTGCCAGTATGAGGATTATCGTGCAGAAGATGCAGTTGTCTACCTTCACTGATTGCAGTCAAGAAGTTGAGGATCCAGTTGCAGAGGGCAGAACCAAGACCTAGGCCTCGGAGTTTTAAGACTAGTTTGGTAGGAATTATAGTGTTGAAGGTGGAAATGTAGTCGATAAGCGGGGTGCCTGACATAGGTACCCTTATTATGCAGATGTTCCAGGGATGAGCATAAGAGCTAGGGAAATGATGTTCATTATGGACCTGTTTCGCCAGTAGGCAAATTGCAATGGATCAAGGCAGGCTGGGAGGATAGTGTTGATGTGGGCCATGACTAACCCCTTGAAGCACTTCATGATTATGGAGGTCAGAACCACTGGATGGTAGTTGTTGAGGTACATGTTGCATGTGCTTTTTTTGGTGCTGGGATGATGGTGGTCTTCTTGAAGTAAATGGAAGCCATGATGTGGAAGTGCCAGTGTGGACTGGGGCGTGACAAGGTCAAAAATCACAAGACTTTGAAGCAAATACAGACTTCAGATTGTAACAAGGAATGGTTGAAGATGTCAGCAAATACATCCGCCAGTTGGTCTGCGCAGGATCTAAGTGCCTGGCTGAGGCCTTCTACTGGGCCAGTCACTTTCCTCAGGTACTCACAAGAAGGACAATCAGATGTCTGCAGCAGTGACAGAGGGAAGAAGTGAGCCCTGGGTTGTTGAGGCAGGTGACACCATGCCACTGGCAGTCTGCTTGAACTGAGCATAAAAAGCATCAGGGAGGAAAGTGTTTTTGTTCGTTATGTTGTTCTGCTTCATTTTGTAACTTGTTATGTTGTGTAGACCTTGCCACAGTCTGCAGGTGTCGATATGATTGGTTTGGGGCTCTAACTTGGCTGGTACTACCTCTTGGCATCTCTAATGGCCTTGCAGAGGTTATATCTGGATTTCCCATAAAGGTCTGGGTCTTGCTTCATTTTGCGTCAATTGGAAAGAACTCTGGTTAGATTATACCTGGAGAATTGTATGTAGTTTTTACCTGAGGAAGCATATACTTGCCATAGAGGGAATGCAGTGGAAATTCTCTAGATTGATTTCTGAGCTGAAAGGACAGTCTTATGAGGAGATATTGAGGAGTCTTGGTCTGTATTCTGTGGAATTTAGAAGAATAAGAGGTAATCTCATAGAATTTTATGAAATTCTTAAAGGGATAGACAGAGTAGATACAGAAAGAAAGTTTCTCCAGATAGTTGGGTTGAGAACCAGGAGACATGGGCTCAGGATAAAAAGCAAGCTATTCAGGAGTGTTAAGAGGAGAACTTCTTCACTCAGAGAATGGCGAATCTTTGGAATTCTCTCCTTTAAAAGACTGTGGAGGATCCGTCATTAAGTAAGTTCAGGATAGAGATTGATATATTTCTAGTTAGTAATGGAATTAAGGTAAATGATCAGCCATGATCTAGAATGGTGGAGCTGACTGAAATGACTGAATGGCCTACTCCTGCTCCTGTGTTCCTATTGAGACAATGTGAATCAGAGGAAATGTTGGTTGGAGTCATACCTAGCACAAAGGAAGATGGTTGGTATTTTTGGAGGCCAATCATTTCACATCCAAGACAGTACTGTAAGAATTCTTCAGGGTACTGGAACAATCTTCAAATGCTTCATCAACAAATTTTCTTCCATGATAAAGCCAGAAAAGGGAACGTTCACTGAGGATTGTACAGTATTCAGTACTATTCACAACTCCTCAAATACAGAAGTGACCAATCACTGCATGTTGCAAGAGGATTGTTCTGTTAAGTGTAAAACAATATTTATGCTGCGCACATGCCAAGTGGTGATCATTTCCAAAAAGAAGGAATCCATCACCATCCCTTGGTATTTAATGGCATTAGTGATGCTCGATCCACCACCACCATCAACATCTTGGGGGTTACTGCCACTTTGGATGTTAAGTCGACCAGCCAAAAGAAGCCGGATAATCAGGACAAAGCATTTCCTATCCATCACCTTCAACAGTCACTCCCTCCACCACTGACTCAGTGGAGCAGTACCATGTAGACTGTGCATGGCAGCAACTCATGAAGCCTCCTTCCATGGCACCATCGAAATCCATGGCCCTATGAAAGCTAGAAGGGCAAAGGTGGCAGATGCATGGGAACCCACCACTTCCTTCAAATTCCTCTCCAAACCCCACATCATTCTGACTTAGAACTGCCCTGCCATTCTTTCACAGTCTTCTCATCAGCACTGTGGGCATACCCATACCATGCAGACTATAGCACAATCTTCTCAAAAGCAATTGAATATGGACATTAAATTTTGACTCCGTAATCAATAGTGATGCATTTCAATGTTCGGGGGCGATGGTTATGCAGCCATTGTTAGAGGTGGCTACTGTTTGATATCTGTGTGACATGAATATTACATGGCATTTACCAGATTTAATTTTGATGCTGTCCATGGATTCATATATTGAAATTGTTGCATAGTGAAGGTCCATGGTAGACATCAAACCTTAAAATGTTTTAACTTCCAAAACTTCTAGATTTGGTAGAATCTTATGAAATTTATTTTCCAATAGTGAATGTAGTAGGATATTTTGTACTGGTTAATCAGAATCAATTTCATCCACTGTCATGTGAAAGTAGAAGAGAAAGAAAAATTGGATTAGGTTTCCTTTCTAGCATTAGCTGAATCATGTTCCAAGAATCTGGTTAGCATTAAGATTGCTGAGTTGAGGCTGAAAATCTTGACAGAACTGGCCATAAAGATATGTGCACTCAAGCACAAATTGTATTGCGGAGGCCAGACCATCTGTAAAAGATCTAAGACAATTAGAATGCCAAAGCCCAGTCAAAGAAACATTCCAAATAATCTATTGTACAACAAAGGATTACAGTGTCTGGTCATGATTATGTTATATAATATCTTTAGTTTGAAACTGCAGACATCATGCTCCATTGAATGGACTAAGTTACTTGGTGTGACAAGTATTTTCTTTTATAACTGATGAGCTCAGAAATATTTTTACTAACAAAAACTATTTAATTTGATGAGAAACTTACTGGAATACATCAATACAATTGATGATCCAGTATCGTGTTGAAAGTGATATTCAGAGAAATAAAATCAGAAAGATTACATTGGGCGGAGTGTGCAGGAGGTCATCCTCGCTGTGATGCAGACTGGGAACAGTGTGCAGCAGTCAGCATCACTGTAATGCAGACCGGGAGAGCTGACCTGCATGAGAAGGGCAATTATGATAGGAGATAAATATTAACAACTGAGACCTCCTTCCAATTGTTTCTATCTGTTGGACCCACAGTGCGAAGTCACAGGAAAGCACTTAGGTTTTATTGGATTAGGTGGGTATTTCTTCCATGTCTCTTTTGATTGGTTAAGATATTTAAATCAGGAAGCATTATTATGTTGCGACTGGAAGGTATTGTCGTTTGTCGCGAACAGAGCGCAGATGCTCTACAAAGTGGTCTCCGAGCCTCCGCTTATAGAGGAGGTCATCGGTGAAACCAAGCAGACACTCAGAGACCACTTTGTAGAGCACCTGCACTCTGTTCACGACAAACCACAACACCTTCTGGTCGCGCAACCGTTTCAACTCCACCTCCCACTTGCTGGGCGACGTGTCCATCCTGGGCCTCCTCCAGTGCCATAATGACGCCACCCGGAAACTGGAGGAGCAGCCCCTCATATTCTGCCTTGGGAGCCTACAACCCAAAGGTCTCAATGTGGACTTTACCAGTTTCAAAATCTCACCACCCCTGCCCTCATCCCATGACCAAACTTCGCTCTCATCCCTGCCTCTTTGACCTGACACAACCTGTCAGTCTTCTCTCCCACCTATCCACTTCTCCCACCTCACTGACCAATTCCCACCACTACCTACTTGCAATCACCTATCGCCATTCCACCTACCTTCCCCAGCCCCACCCCTCCTTTCTATTTATTTCGGAGCTCCCTTCCCCCTCCTCCATTTCCGAAGAAGGGTCCCGACTCGAAACGTCAACTTTCCTGCTCCTCTGATGCTGCCTGGCCTGCTGTGCTCCTCCAGCTCCACACTATGTTATCTCTGATCCATAGCCAGGGACTGGAGTGTGTGATTCTAAGAGAAGCAGTTATTGAGATCCAGAACCTTGTTCTTGTGGAACCTTAGTCAATAGGTATGACGTTCTTGTTCCTGATGTGGACAAGGGTGCAGACCACAGGAAGGATGTGATCATCATACCAACATGGAATAGCTAACCAATCAAATGGGGTGGGGGCAAGAGATAAGTGAATTGTACAGGTAATGAGAGATGGCATAGTTAGATGGATATCATTCTCTGCTGTAAAAAGGCATGAAAACTATGTTGCCTACCTGGTGTTTTCTGTATAACTTTTGTAATTGGCTCAAGGTTGCCACTTTCAGATTTGCAAAGTGCCCAATCTACTTCTTGGAAAGCCTTGGAAATGCTAAGTATCTTCAAAATTTGAACAGATTAAGTAAACATGCAATGACTGCAAGAGCACTAATTGTCACCAGCAAGATTACATCATCAAGACATAAGATTCCTATCTGCTGCCCCAATGGACAACATTGGAAATGAATTTCAGTGCCAAGTACATAAGAGGCCATTTCCAATTGTTGGCTGATTGAATCAAATAACATATTCCTCTGATTGTTCATAATAGTAAGAGAATAGGCCATACTCAGCCACACCGAGTTTGCAAAAACAAAATGCCAACTGGTGATTCTGCAATTGAGCAACACATTCAAATACATTCATCATTACACTCACATTGATTTAAGATATTCAGCTGTGTGCGTTTGGAGGATCATTCATACTTGCTAGAATCAATGTGCACATAAATGTACATGGGTGCTTATCTCTGCAGACAAAAATAATATTATCAAAACTTGCACATGTTTTGAATTATTCCAGAAGCATAGTGAGCCTTTTTTTCCTCTGTGCAATGGCAGATGTTGGAATTTGAATTCAATAAATATCTGGAATTAACAATCTAATGATGACCGCAGATCCATTGTCCATTGTCGGGAAAAACCCTTCTGGTTCACTAATGTCCTTTAGGGAAGGAAACTGCCATCCTTACCTGGGCTGGCCAACATGTGACTCCAGACCTACAGCAATGTGGTTGACTCTGAACTGCCCCCTGGGGCAATTAAGGATCAGTAATAAATGCTGCCTAGCCAGCAATGTCCTCATCCTGTGAATGAATACAGAAAAAAAAATCCTTCTCCTGTAATATGAATTGGTATGATTGTTTGAAGTTTGGTATTCCTGTAATAATATTGATGAATGAAGATGAAATGTTTCAACAATCAGTCTATCTCTCCTCAGCAATTTTACAAATACTTCTGCTACCACTAGCCCATTTTCAGTTTTATTAATAAAACTGTGCCAATTTTCTATTAGTCAAATTCATTAATATTTTTGATTCAATTAAAAATACGTAAACAATTATGTACTGTCAATTAAATAAGATTTTACAAAAGGGGTTACAACAAGAATATGATTAAGCTAATACCGTAAGGCATATTTTATCAAGCATGAATGTTAAATATCCTAAGGATCCAAGTTAGCAGAAATGACTGGACAGGAACCTTGAATACCTTAAAGTCTATATCAGCCTTAGGAGCAGATTAGAGATTGTAAACAGATTCCTATACACAGGATAAGAGAAAGACAAAAGACGAAAAAGTTCTGTTTATTGTACAAGAATGAAATGGAAACAATATATGTGTTCATACGTGATCATGGCTGGATAAAAGTTGATGGTTTCTGAATGTATCAGACAAAGGTGGGACAGAGCTTCTCAGCACCTGACAGCGTATCAGATTTGTGTTCAGCCAACATTAGACACTCTCTCTCTCTGAGGTTATTTGGATAAACATGAAGTTAACCTGCATCACTGAGTCCTCTCGTGGTGCAGGAGATTAGCCACAACTGATATGAACTGTTATGCAGCCTGACTGAACTGTTTATGGAAGATTTTGCATATGTGAGTACACAAATGCCTTTGAAGAGAAAGTTGACTCATATTTTTGCATCAGAAAACCAATGCAACTTCAAGAGTGAGTTACATGTCACTGCTGCTTAAAGTGCAAAATCAACTGCAATATATTTATAGTTTATTAACTGATCTGTGTATATGCATTCACTATTCGCCTAAGACAAATGAGACATTGTGAACTTAAAAGGAATTATGCCTATCTTATCTCCAGAAATCTATTTTAAAAGATAGCTTTCCTAATGTTTTTCCAAGCATTTCTTCCATTTTTCAGTTCTAAGTTTGAAAGAAATCCAGAATCATGTATCCCTGATAAAGCTTTGACTTAATCACTTTATCTTTAAATACTTAAAAACCTTTAAAGCATTTCATATTTGATGCCCTGGTAGATAAGGAAGGTGAATTTCCTTGAATCCTGTTCTATCATCAAAACATCGTGGGATGTTCGATGCTAGCTCTGGTTTTCCACTAAATACCCATTGAATTTATGGTGGTGAATCAGGAGCAAGCTACAAGACAATACCTGATCAAGTTTTCTATTTATTTTGTTGCAATGTTTCCACTGTCATGTTATCACTGCGTTCATTTAAATTAAAGAATAGTTGGCATTTCTCCTACTTTCATCAGTGAGAATTCATGGAATTAATTCTAGAGGGTCAATTCTTATTTACTCCATTTTTCTCAAGTCTTTACTCAGAGAGTGGTAAAGGCGTGGAATGCCCTGCCTGTCAATGTAGTTAACTCAGCCACATTAGGGGCATTTAAACAGTCCTTGGATAAGCATATGGATGATGATGGGATCGTGTAGGGGGATGGGCTTAGATTAGTTCACAGGTCGGCGCAACATCGAGGGCCGAAGGGCCTGTTCTGCGCTGTATTGTTCTATGTTCTATGTTCTATGTTCTATGAGTAATCCATAACGCACAAAAGATATTATCTGGCACAAACTGTCTAAATATAGAAATTACTTAAAGAGATTTCCTAAAGTTGTGCATATTTTTCTTTCCATTTTTTGTATCTACTTTAATTTAAGTCATTACAGGACTTTAAGTTCTGTCTGTAGCAGTACTGCTAAGAGTTTGCATCGAGACTAGTCATCTGGGTAAGCCTAATGCTTCAAATCTAAAGGGGTTCTTCTAGCAGGGTGGTAAGGTCCATACCTCTGAGCCAGGAGGCCCAAATTCAAGTCCCACTACTCCAAAGGTGTGTAATCACATCTCTGACCAGTTCGATTAGAACATATTTGGGAGTGTATTGGTATTGGGCAAAATGTCTCATCCAGAAACCCCAAGCTAATTCCTTGTGGCATGGGTTCAAGTTGTACTCTGCCCAATGGTGAAATTTAAATTTATTAGGACTCTTTTAGGGTAGTGGCATTGTCCCTAACAGGCCAGAAGGCCTGGGCTCAAGCCCTGCCAATTCTAAAGGTGTGTCATAACAATTCTCACAGGTTGATTAGAAAATATCTAAAGCTCCTAATCAAGGCTTTTGGATAATTGTACGTCAGGACACCTGAGTATAATCAACAGCAATAAGCATGTTAAGTATTGTTTGGATGGAGAAATAGAGAGAAAAACCCAATGAATTCATGTTCAATTCTCAATCTATGCTAATATGTTTTCAGCTATTCCATGAGCCTAAATTTTATTTATTAATCTCCTGAATGTAATCATAAGAAAATTTCTGAAGATCCAAATATATCACATCCAATTATTCTTCCTTGTCAATGTTACAAGTACCATCCTCAATAAACTCAACAAGTTTGTCTTTTCATAAATCCATGTTGATTATCCCTCAATTTAACCATTCTCTTCTAAATGTCCAATTAACACATTGTTTATAATAGATTTTAACATTTCCCCTCCTACAAATGTCAAATTATCGGGTCTGTACTTATCCTTTCTCCTTCATGTAATAGTTACTACTTTTCAGTCTGCAGGGATCTTCCACAAGCCGTCAAATTTTGAAAGGTAACCACTAATGCATTAATTGTCTCTCTAACTAGTTCCTTAAAAATGCTGGAACTACCTGATCTAAACTTCAATCCAGCTAACTTTTCAAGTACTATTTCTGTTTATTTCTAATTTCTCCTCAGTTTCACAAGTCCTTTGGTAACCTATGTTTTCTGGAAGATTTTCTGTGTCTTCTGTGAAGACAGACACAAAGTAACAGTTTAGTTTCTCTGCCATATCCCAGTTTTCCATCATAAACTCCACTTTCCCTACTGTTTTATAACATTTTTGATTTGATTTGATTTTTTTCTGTCACATGTATCGAGATACAGTGAAAAGTATTGTACTGCGTGCTAACCAGACGAATCATATGTTACATAAGTGCATCAGACTAATAGAACAGAATGCATAATATAGAGTTATAGCTATAGAGAAAGTACAGAGAAAGATCAACTCCAATATATGAGACGTCCACCCGTAAGTCTGATAACAGCATGGAATTTGTTGGTACTTGTTTTCAAACATTTGCATCTTTTGCCCAATGGAAGAAAGTGGAAAAGAGTATAACTGGGGTGGGTGGAGTTTTTGATTATGTTGACCGCTTTCCCTGGGCAGAAGTGCAGATGGAGTTAATGGAAGGAAAGTTGGTTTTCTTGATGGACTGGGCTGAGTTCACAACTCTCTATAACTTCTTGCGGTCTTGGGCAGAGCAGTTGCCACACCAAGCTGTGATGCATCCAGATATGATGTTTTATATGGTACATCTATAAAAATTTGCAACAATCACTGTAGACATGACAAATTTCCTTAGCCTTCTGAGGAATTAAGGGTGTTTGGGTGGTTTCTTGATTGTAGAATCGACATGGATGATCAGGATATATTATTGGTGATATTTACTCCGAGGAACTTGGAGCTCTCAACCACCTCCACCTTAGCACCATTGACACAGACAGGGACACATTCTCCACTATTCTCCCTGAGGTTGATGACCGGCTCCTTCGGTTCACTGACATTGAGAGGTTGTTGTCTTTTACACCATTCCACTAAGCCTTCTCTCTCTTTCCTATACCCTGTCTCGTCATTGTGATTTATAGGTGTGTGATTTATAGATGTTAAATATCACCTATTTTAGAGTTTGAAGTTCATCTATTGGATATTATACATTGGTCTTTTCATTCCTGCTCCTCTGATGCTGCCTGGCCTGACTGCATTAGTGGCGTGTTGCTCCTGTGGAAGAGAATGAGTTTGGGGGATCTAACATTAAGGTGCCAGTATTGGTGGGAGGTGAGAATAGCTGTGTAATGGTATTGGTCTGGAATACCAGATTGAGTGGGTTGACACCAGAGATGGAGGGCATTATTGCATGAGGAAAGATTGGATAAGATGATCAGCTTTCCCTTGGAATTTAGAAAAATGAGAAATGACTTTATTGAAAAATATATGATCCTGAGAGGACTTGATAGGATAGATGCTGAAACGATATACCCCTTTATGGGGGAGACTAGAACTAGTAGGCACAGTTTAAACGTAGAGAGATAGTAGGAACTGCCGATGCTGGAGTCTGAGATAACACCATGTGGAGCTGGATGAACACAGCAGGCCAGACAGCATCAGAGGAGCAGGAAAGCTGACATTTCAGGTCTGGACCCTTCTTCTTCAGAAGATTTCTGAAGAAGGGTCCTGACCCAAAACATCAGCTTTCCTGCTCCTCTGATGCTGCTTGGCCTGCTGTGTTCATCCAGCTCCACACCTTGTTATCACAATTTAAACATAAGTGTCTTCCATTCAAGACAGAGGTGAGTAGGATTTTTTCGCTTTGAGGGTCACAAGTTTTTACTGCATTCCATTCTACAGTGAGTGGAGGCAGTGTCATTGAATAGGTTAAAAGTGGAAATTGATAAATTCTTGACAAACAAAGGAATCAGTGGTGATTGGGGTAGTCAAGAATCTGGAGTTGCAGCCACAATCAGATTAAAATAATCTTAGTGAATGGTGGTGCAGGCTAGAGAGACTTTATGGACTATTCTTACTCCTAATTCATATATTTATAGATTCTGCTCCTCCTTTACAACTAGTTCTGTGAAAAACACAATAAGGTAGCAATGAGAACTCAGGCCACTCAACAGGAACACCAGCACAACTAACTCCACAGATTACTGTTGTTGTGTAAGCACAACAAATATTGGGTTGGAGTATCCTCCTTGCTCTTTACCTGTGTTTTGACCTATCAATTGATTTTGTTTCTCATGATCTCATGGTTTTCCATTTCCCACAACTGCCATCATGCAACCTTCACAATCTCCAATCACCATCAAGGTCAAATTGTGGAGCTATGGCACAACAACCCTCAGTCTGAGACATTTCCCTGGAGATATGCACTCTCTTCTCCTATGGGTTGAAGCAAGAAAGGTTTATGAGTAAGTTGCTTTCTCTCATCTTTTCCAGTATGACATTCACATGAGCTATTGTACTTGTTAGTGCTCCCCACTGTTTAATAGCACCATTTGTGGTAATGTTCCTTATGCATGTGATTCAATTGGTGAATTCATCTGACAACTTTAACAGGAACATGGGCACTCAGTCTGCTCAGATCATGTACATGCTCTTGTCTAAATAAGTTAGAGGCCTATTACCTGAGTGTCACTACCCATTTAATTTTCCAAATCTTAGCAGATTATTCAAGCCTTTTCTGCATTGAATCCATGACTTCCTAGAGACATCCCATGCAAGTAGCTGCTGGTTCACTCGGGTCCCTACTGCATCACTGTATCGCTGAATAGTGAGTCCAGACATGGCTGCTACTCAAAGTTTGCAGTGACTTCTTTTGGCATTCGAGCTAAAAAAAACTCCACCTTCTCAAGGAAGGTTAGAAGTGGCCAACAAATACTTGCCAACAACACTTAATTACTTTACACTGCTACATTATTCCAGGAAGATTTTGGAACTAAATGCTTATGCATGTGCATACATAAATATCCAAACGGACAGATCAGCCATTACTGTATTTAGATCTACATGTCAAATCAACACAGGTCTTCATCACAAGGTGTGTTCAGAAAAATTCATTTGATGAGTTCCATCATTTATGTTTAAAAGTTAGGATTTCTGGAGAAGAAGATATGATGTGAAATGATAACTCTGCTTCTTTCTCCAATGATGCTGCCAGATCTGTTGAGGGTTTCCAGCACTTCCTGTTTTGATTTCAGATTCCAGCATCAGCGATGCTTTACCTTAATTTTGGAACTCTGAGAACTGGAAAGCATAACATGAAGGCAGCAGATAGAATCATTGAATCCCTACAGTGTGGAAAGAACCCATTTGGCACGCCATGTCTGCACCAACCCTCTGAAGAGCAAACCATTCATACCCAGTCCCATCACTGTATTTACCATGGCTAATCCACCTAACCTGGACATCCTCAGACTGTGGAAGGAGACCAGAATACCTGAAGGAAACCCATGCAGATACAACAAGAATGTACAAACTCCACACAGAAAGTCACCAAAGGCTGGAATCAAACATGGGTGCTGTGAGGCAGCAATGCTAACCACTGAACCACCACACCACCTATGCCTGTGAATAAAATTCAAACACTATAAACAAAATAATGAATTATATCGAGGAAAATCAATATGAATCAGTGGGCAACTTTTGCTAAAATAAAATAGCCACAAACATAGTAATTAATTGGGAGGCTGATAAATTCTCAGCGCATAAAAGTCTGATGTCTAAAATGATCTTTAAAAAAAATCCAGGTATTTACAGAACTTGAAATAAATCAAATTTCCACAATCCCTCAGACTTGTCTTCAATTAAGTATTAAGCCTTCCTAACACCTCCATCTTTGAAGGAAATGAAATGCCATTTTCAAAGTGTTTTATTACAAAGTATAGACAAAAAATATTTAAACAATTTAGACATGTACCTACTTATTCTCATTTACTTTTTATATATAACCTGGGCAGTGATTTCTGATAGTTTTTTGGTATTTACATAATTCAAACAGTTACACACTTGACAATGCATTGGCAATGACATTGTTTCCTAACAATGTGAAGAAACTTTGAGTGATATGGCATTAATAGCAAACTGCCTTGAAGCTTGTTTTTTTTTCTTTTTTTCCCGAACGTTAACAGGGTTATGATCAACATCACCAATGTTTCTCTGTAGCTAGGGAACATATACTTTAAAACATATGAGGCAGTAACAATCCCAGGATTTCTTTTTCCCACTGTCAAGTATCTCTTTTTGCATTGATTTAACTTTTTGGAAAATTATCCTACTGGCTTCTCTATGACTGATTTATCTTCTTGTACATCGTACTCATCCCAAATTATTAATGTCAATAGCCACCTTGAAAGGTTTACTGAATCAAAATTGTTCTCAATTTCTCAAAAGCTGCTTGGCAATCCCCTGTCCACATTAGTTTGGCTCTGCTGTTTAGGAAATCTGTCAATGTAGTGGCAAGGGAGCTGACATTTGTAAAAGACAGATTATAAAAGCAATTCATTCTTAAAGAAGTCATTGTTTCCTGTTCAGTTGTAGGGAATTCCACTGATTCTTGTACTTTTACTGATCTTGGCAGCACTTCTGTTTGCCCTACTATTTGTTCTAAGTTGGTTACTTGAAGCCTTGTAAGTTCAATTTTGACAAGATACATTACCAAATAATTCAACTATAATTTCCAAAACTAAGCCACTATTTGGTCTTCCTAAATTTTGATGCATACCAATATATAAACAGGGTCAACTGCTCATTTTAGAGCACTGCTTATCACTTCATTCTTCAATCTCTGGGAAGTTGCTGGAGAATATGTTAGTCTGAATGGCATCAGTCAGCATTGAAAAAGATATTTGGTGTGACAAAGGCTGGTATTTCTTTACCTCATGATTTTAAAGAAACTGTCAGAAACCTCTTCACTAAATCGACTTTGGTAAGAAACATAGCGCAGCAACTTTATCAACAAGTAATCCAAATGACTGCCTTTGTTGGTGTACTGAACTTTCTGTAGTCTAAGCTGAATCTGATTAAAACATTAAGTTGAGGCACGAACATGACTGCTGAAGTCATGCTATGTTGGGTTCAATTAAATGGTTTTCCAATGTATACAGGATTTCTGCTTTCATCTGGGCCTATTCTGCTGGGCCTAAGCAATAAGAATGCTAGTTTATAATGAACGTTTCTCCTACATCCATATAAGACTGTGGGTCATAAGATATACAAGCAAAATTAGATCATTCGGTCCATCAAATTTACTCCACCATTCGATCATGATAAAAACTCATTCTCTACCTTTCTCCTCATGACCCTTGATACCCTTACTAACCAAGAACCTATCTATCTCGGTCTTAAATGCATTTAATGATTTGGCCTCCTCAGCCTTCTACGACTTAGATTCACTACGCTGTGGCTGAAGAAATTCCTCCCATATCAGTTCTAAAGAGTTGTCCCTTCACTCTGAGGCTATGCCCTCAGGTTCTAGCCTTTCCTACTAGTGGAAACATCTTTTCCATGTCTGCTCTATCCAGGCCTCTCAGTATTCACCATGCATGGTTAAAATTTATACCCTCATTTGTCCCCACAGATCACTCTAAATTTTGTGGGCAGTCTTGTTAGGTCTCCTAGATAACAAGCATGGGGCTGGATGAACACAGCAGGTCAAGCAGCATCATAGGAGCAGGAAAACTTGATGTTTCGGGCCTAAACCCTTCATCAGAAATTTATTCTGAAATAAATAGGGAGAGAGAGGAAGGCGGATAGAGGATGGATAGAGGAGAGGATAGGTGGAGAGGAGGCAGACAAGTCGAAGAGGCGGGGATGGAGCCAGTACCCCACCACACCCGGCACTTTTCCTTGTAACCGCAGGAAGTGCTACACCTGCCCCCACACCTCCTCCCTCACCCCAATCCCAGGCCCCAAGAAGACTTTCCACATCAGGCAGATGTTCACCTGCACATCTGCCAATGTGGTATACTGCATCCGCTGTACCCGTTGTGGCTTCCTCTACATCGGGGAAACCAAGCGGAGGCTTGGGGACCGCTTTGCAGAACACCTGCGCTCGGTTCGCAACAAACAACTGCACCTCCCAGTCGCGAACCATTTCAACTCCCCCTTCCATTCCTCAGATGACATGTCCATCCTGGGCCTCCTGCAATGCCACAGTGATGCCACCCGAAGGCTGCAGGAACAGCAAATCATATTCAGCCTGGGAACCCTGCAGCCCAATGGCATCAATGTGGATTTCACAAGCTTCAAAATCTCCCCTCCCCCAACCGCATCCCAAAACCAGCCCAGCTCATCTCCACCTCCCTAACCTGTTTTTCCTCTCACCCCAAGCCACACCCCCATCTCCTGTCTACTAACATCATCCCGCCCCCTTGACCTGTCTGTCCTCCCTGGACTGACCTATCTCCTCCTTACCCCCCTACCTACACTCACCTTTACTGGCTCCATCCCCGCCTCTTCGACTTGTCTGCCTCCTCTCCACCTATCCTCTCCTCTATCCATCCTCTATCCGCCTCCCCCTCTCTCCCTATTTATTTCAGAACCCTCTTCCCCTCCCCCATTTCTGATGAAGGGTTTAGGCCCGAAACGTCAAGTTTTCCTGCTCCTATGATGCTGCTTGACCTGCTGTGTTCATCCAGCCCCATGCTTGTTATCTCGGATTCTCCAGCATCTGCAGTACCTTTTATCTCTTGTTAGGTCTCCTTGTTGTTTTGCATTTAAATATGAAAGCATGAAATTTAACTTCCTAAATAATTGAGTGTTAGCTAACCAGATAGTAAGTAGTTCAATTTGGAAATTGCCTTAGTCTTCTTTGTGTCTCAATCCACTATTTCTTTCATCTTTTACTGTCCTAATTACCAGACATTCCTGTGTTTGCTTACCTTACTCCAGCCTGGTATGGCATTATTTCAATATATTGTTACGATACAGTCAATTCTTTTTCTGGTTATCTCGGGTGCCAGTCAAATAATTTACTGTACCAATCCTTTTGACTACTGAAATGGATCACTGAACCGTGTTTTCAACAGCTCACCTTGTAAAGTGAGTTGGAAAAGTCAGCTGATGCTTGAGCTTCACCATTCTCAGGGTCATCACAAAAGGTAAAAATTTAATCAAAGTGTGAAATGTCGCCAACTTATATATCTGATGGAATCAGGTTAACAGAAAACACTGATCAGATTCCTACACTTAACAAGAACTACTGTTTATTAAAAATGAACAAGTTCTAGCCACAGACAAACAAAACTATGAATTATGAGTTTTTGAGTCTACTAGTTTACTGTGAAGAGACAGAAGCACAGAAACTGCACTTCCAGTGGCATGGCGGTTTCTTCCAATCTATTGCACTTTCACTTTGCACACATACCCTGGTGGTGTGCTGTCTTATCTTGTCTCCTCCACTGCTTTTGTAAACACAACTCACAATTTGTTCCAGTCACTTGTTTTCAAAAGTGCAACAATTCATTCCACAGTTTTTGGTCCTTTTTTCCATTTTAGTCACAATCGATAAGTATAGAAAGTTTAAAACATGTGGTTTTTACAAAAGACAATAATGTCAGCACATCATCCACTGATTGAAATATCCTGGTTTTGGCATGCTTGCCCGTCCATTCTTCATGGTTGTTTGTGTAAAATGTTCTTAAGTCACCTAACAGCTTCCTTAAGACACTTTTGGAAGATAAATACATTATCTAACATGAAGGATTTGTCCCTCTATTCTACAAGTTTTTCTATGATTAGTTTCAGATGACTGTATAGCTTATGGTCATAAACTAAATCAAAAGTACTGAAACAATTAGACTCTTTAGGTGAAGATCAGGTAACCAAAAAAAAAGGTCCTGCCATTTGACCCAATGATGGGAATATTCATGACAATATGTCTTGGTCATTGCTTGAAGGCTTGATGCCACCGTTCTAAACCCCCAAGGTCTGTGGGTGGTATGCTGTGGACTTAATTGTGTTACATCCAGGCAATTCTAACTTTCTGAAATACTTCAGACTAAAATTGGGATGTTGATCTGACAGATTCTCCATCAGTACTTCAGAACTGGGTTAACTTCTCTACCATTACCCTGGCAGTATTTGTTCTCAAGGGAATGGTGTCTGGGAACTGGTTAGCCAGATCCATAATAGTGAGGGTAAACAGGTTTCCTGCTTTTGCTTTTAATAACAGTCTGGTAACAGCTCCGAAAATGTTTCATCAGAAACTTGCATGTGAATTAGAGGTGTTGGTTTGCTTTCAGATTGTGGCTTTCTCACAAACTGACATGCATTGCATGTTTTAAAAAACTGCACCACAACTCTTTTCAGGTCCTCAGTAAAATGCCAACTTCTATATCTTTGGGCCTGCTAGACTCCTAGGTGCCATGACATGATCATTTATTTGACTATTATTGATGTTTCCTGATATTTTTCGGTGACATTACTATCAGAATCACTTTTTGTCTGTATAACTATGAGGGGATCTCCCAGTTCCTCAACAGAATCCCGATTTTTAGTAGAATTACATTGCAAAACTCTATTGGCTTCTGCTTTATTTGAGCCAATATTGCTAGTTAGTTTATTTCTGGATCAGCTTGGGAAGCTCAGAAATAAATAGAGGGAGGGGGATGGGGTTTGGAGGAGCGTAGCTGAGATGGAGATAGGTGGATGCAGGTATTTGTGGTTGGTCAGTGGGAAGGGTGGAGTGGATAAGTGAGTCAGAAGATGGACAGGTTGGGGAAGGAGAGATTTTGAAGCTGGTGAAGTCAATATTCAGGGCATTGGGCTGTAAGTTCCCAAGGTGAAATATGAGGTGTTTGCATTTGGCCTCACTCTGACAGTGGAGGAGGCCAAGGATGGACATGTCACTAGGGGAGTAGAGGGGGAGTTTTTAACCTGGATGGTAACTGGAAGGTTGCTCTCCAGCCAGCCCAACCTTCTGGTTGCCATCCGCTTTAACTCCCCCTCCACTCCCCTAGTGACATGTCCATTCTTGACCTCCTCCACTGTCAGAGTGAGGCCAAATGCAAACACCTCATATTTCACCTTGGGAGCCTACAGCCCAATGGCCTGAACATTGACTTCACCAGCTTTGGAATTTGTCCACTCCCCTACCTGTTCATTTTCTAACTCACCTACCCACTCCACCCTTCCCACTGACCAACCACAATAACCTCCAACCTGCATCCACCTATCTCCATCTCACTTATTCTCGCCGCAGCCCCACCCCCTCCCTTTATTTATTTCTGGGCTTTCCTTCACATCCTCAGTCCTGGAGAAGGGTTCTTACCTAAAACGTCTACTTCCCTGCTCCTCGGATGTTATCTCACCTTCTGTGCTTTTACCAGCTCCACATTTTTTGACTCTAGCTTCCAGCATCTGCAGTTCTTTTTGTCTCCTTGCAGCCAGAAAAGACTTGCTGATCATTTCCTTTTGTTTATCCAAATCCAAAAGTTTCAGCTAATCCAATATCTGCCTATGGTTCCAATTTGACCTCCAATGACAGAACTTGTTTAGCTATTGGTCAGCTAATTGGACATGAAGTAAACATTCTTGGAAACATTTTCTGCAGTATTATGTCTCCTCGACCTTACTTGACCTTTCCGTGTCTACTAGCCAAGTTTCTAACTCTACATTTGTCAAAACGTTTCCTGAGAGTTGTAAAAATTACAAAAAGGAAGAATTAAACTTTAAAATAATGATTATGTTACATAAAAATGAGTCAGAACACTGAAAATAAAGCACTGTCAAATATTTAAAACATTTCTCTTCCTTTTTCCCCTGCTACTCGGCTGTGACTGCGCAAATGTTTGGGGACGTAATTGATACTGGCAATAGGCAAACTGCAGACATCCCCGAGAAGAACAGCTTTAGACATAAAGTCACACTACAAGTTTATATAAATGTTTATTTTCCCTGTGATAGGGCTAGGGTTAGGGTTAACCCTAATTAATACCATATATTAAAATCTTGGTTTTCAATGCATTCTCTAGTGGGAAACTTTATGCCTTTACCCAGCAAAGGAATTTGATTGGGTCCTGTCTCCATTAGTAAAACTAACAATTTACTTACTTCATTTGAGAAATAGAGAGTTACTTTTCCTTTTGGAAGAATTACTTATAAATATCAGGTATCATGTTCAACTCCCCCACACTCACAGCCGTGTTCATTCTTAAACTCACAGCTGTAGCTAGAACTGCAATTTGGATTGTTGCACTGTCAGTCAGGGTTTGTATCTTTGAAGTGGCTGCCTACACCAATTCTCCAGCAACTTGCATGAATATGTCCCACTTTGAGGCATTTAGTTCCTTGGACATCACTTTCACCCTCAGTACCTTGGTTTCTACCCTGAGGAGGAGATCCTGGAGCATTCCTAACTGTCCCTTCTCATCTTTAGCCACTTGCTTTCCTTTCACTCTGCCACCTCTGTCCTTCTTGCATTCATGGAGATGACAAAAGATGTCTCAGGACTTTGTGCCGATGTTTTGTTCTACTATTGTGGGAACAAGTTTGGTGAAACTTGATTACATTCCTTCTGTGGCAAAAGTATTTTCTCTGAGATGAGGAGACCAAAACTGCACGCAGCATTCCAAGTGTGATCTCACTGAACTCCTTTACTATCGAAACCAAAAGAACTGCAGATGCTGAAAATCAAGAACAAAAACAAAGTTGCTGGAAAAGCTCAGCAGGTCTGGCAGCATCTGTGAAGGAGAAAACAGAGTTAATGTTTCGGGTCCGCTGACCCTTCCCAAGGGTTAGCAGACCCGAAACATTAACTCTGTTTTCTCCTTCACAGATGCTGCCAGACCTGCTGAGCTTTTCCAGCAACTTTGTTTTTGACCTTTACTATTGAAACAATGGAGTACTTGAGTATTCAAATCCATTTTGTGATAAGGGCTAACATTCCATAAGCCTTCTTAATAGCTTGCTGTACCTACAAGCTTGCCTTTAGTGTTTTATTGACAAGAACACCTAGGTTGCTTTGTATATCCACACCTTCCAAAGACTGACCATTATGAAATAATTTACACATCTGTTTCACCCATCAAAGTGGCTGACCTTACATATTTGCACACACTATATCTGCCACATACTTGTCTTTTCACTAAGCCTGCGCAAGTACTCATAAAGTCATTTTATGTCTTCCCTTCACACACATTTCCACATAGCTTCATATTATCCTCAAATTTGGAAATATTACATTGGTCCCCAGTTCAAGATATATATTGTGAACAGCTGAAACCCTACAGCCTGCCAATGTGCGAATGACCCAGGCCAAACAGAGGCAGAACAGTATCCAGTTCACAGAATCCAAACCCTAGTGCTAGACCCCAGTATAAAACATTTTTACATTCAATAATTCATCTCTCTTACCAGCATTCATTATCCATTTTTAATGCTTATACTGCCAGGTGTTGAAAACCTGAAGGTCATTTGGCAACCAGCTTATAAAAATTACAAAAAGGGAGAATTAAACTTTAAAATAATGATTACGTTACATAAAAATGAGTCAGAACACTGAAAATATAACACTGTCAAATATCTAAAACATTTCTCTTCCTTTTTCCCATGCTACTCTGCTGTGACTGCTCAGATGTTTGGGAACATAATTGTAGTCCTAATGAGACCTCATCAAATAATATCCTTTCGCAGCCACAGAACAGAACGTTTGTATAAGGAAATGGTTTAGAGATGGTTACTGTTAAAGAATGTATTAGGCTTCACCTAATCTCATGAGATCATACAGTTTTACGTGGAGAATCGTGGAGTCTAACTCTAGATCTTAATAGTATTTGAAGTGCTATCTTTGGATTTTATTTGTCTTAATTATAACTACTAACAAACTATTTAACTTGTACATGTTGCTATCTGTAATAAACTGCATCTTGTCGTTAAGACAAGAGCTTCCTCTTGTTCAGATTTATCAGTGATCTTTTCTCTAATATTGCTAAATGAATGGGCTCTTAAATAGTACAGAAAGGAGGATTAATGGCAACTTTCGATCCTAATCACAAACCGGTCATTAGTACTATGATATACAAGAGTAACAAATGAGATTTTGAAGGGTTGAGGGGCTGATCGGGAGGTGTTTGAAGGTGAGAAATGAAAGCGCTTTGAACAGAATCTGACTTCAGTGTCTCCTTTCTTCATCTTTTCTCATGCACCACCCGCCCTTCACTCCTTGTAAAAATTAGAGAATGCTTTTTTGCATTTCAGTGACATGTTAAATGGTAGCAGCAAAGTTTTCCTTCATCCTTAATGAGCTATTATTCATCATGAATGCAAGTGAGACTAGTTTGCAATTGATTTCCTGTTGCTTCCAATGCTCCATATAGGTGACTACTCTTTCAATGGTTGGAGAAGCAGGCGACACAATTTAAAGATAGGGAGGATACCACTTAGGTCCAAGATTAGGAGAAATTTTATTACTCGGTGGGATATGAGCCTTTAGAATTCTCTACCACAGATCTTTGAGTATGTTTAAGGTAGAGATTGACAGTTTTCTGATTATCAGTGACATTCGGGGTTATGTGCATAGGTAGATAAAAGACATTGAAGTGTTTGATCAGCTATTATATTGAATGGGGGTGGCAGGCTCAATTGATTGAATGGCTTGCTCCTGTGTCTATGTGTCTACATTCCTTTTTAGCTTTTCTGCAATACCAATTTAGTTAATCCTGCTATCTGGCCCTTTCACAATAGCCTCACAATGCATTTCCCTTCAGGTACTTATTCAATTTCCTCCCGAAAGCAATAATTGATTCAGCTTCCACCAACCCTTCAGGCAGTGCATTCTGGGTTGTAACTGCTTTTGTGTAAAAGAACTCATCCTACAATCAGCAGTTGTTCTTTTGCAATAACCTTAAAACTTTCTCCTCTTATCCTCATCCTGTTCTCCCTCTCTACTCTATTTAGCCCTTGCATCAATTAGAACAACTCTATACTGTCCTCCCTTTTGCCCTGGAGGTAATATAAATACATTTTTCAACAAGGCTGCTGACAGCAGGACCACAATGTGAGCCCTTTTTTAGATGTGGTGTGCAATGGAAAATGATGATGAGACTAGATTGTGATTTATTTTTCAAAACATCAGAGAAATTAAAGACTGATGTAGATTGTGCCACACTTTTTGAAATGCATGTTAATTTTGAATGAAGTCTTAAATCACAATGGAAATGGCAGAAAGAAAAAGTTGCAAATTGTATGGAAATTCTTTTCCTGAGGCAGCAGAGGTGATCCTCCAGATTTCAGAAAAATCGAGACCATAGCAATGAGGTTCACAGATTGAGAAACTGACATTTAGATGTTACCATTGAAATGGTTTCCATCAATGTGTCTCCCCTTCTGGTTAAAGTGGTACATCCCTTGGAAAGTCAGTCATATTGAAACAGCTTGCTGTGAAACACAGCTTCAAGTTACCGTCAAGCTCTGGGTTACTGTTGTGATGGAAGTAAAGACAGTTTAAAAGCCTAGAGGTTGTTCTATCAAACAGGAAAATACAGACTTGTACTTCATCATCATAATTCACTTTCATCTTTGATCCGGCTGTAATTGTGTTTATTATCTTGGAAACAGAATACAAGACATTCCTCAGTCACGTTCGCTGATAAAAACTGGTGGGAAATTGACTGGTTATTCCAATAACAGCATTAAATCCAGTTATTCCAGTATTAAATCAACTATTGTTAAGGTGGAATATGATACATCTTGTTAGTTGTCATTAGTAGGAGGAACAATACCTTCCTAATGGAAGGAATTGGCTAAAGAAGCTGCAACTAAGTTGGGCTGAGTAATTTGCAGTAGAGATAACTAATAGTGAGGAAGTTCTGAAGGAATATAAAATGTTCCATAAGACAATTATAAAATCATGTTTTCCAATGCTGAAGTTAAGATAGAGGCAATGCACAACTAGTATTTTGCAAGACTAAGCAAATATCAGCCAGAGAAATTAATATAAAACCCACATGAAAGTGATGTTCCATAAAGCGGTTAATTATGTTGTGAATAACAGGTCTCAAGATGAGTTGAGAAATTACCAAACAAAAATTTCTTGTCAATTTAGGATCAAATAGAAGAAATCTATGAAAATGAGTACACATTGAGACCTTTGAACTGGAGAGGGAAATGTGTGTTGTTTTGTTCAATAACTACCTTGACAGGGTAATTGTTGAACTTATGGCACAGTACAAAAATTATTGAAGTTTTGAAAAGTTCTTCTGCAATTTATGGGTACAGGTATTAGTATTAGGCAATGACCTAGCATTTAGCTAAAAAAGTTTGAAATATTTTTGAGTAAGAAAAGAGACAATACAGTTCAAAATTCAAAATTTTCCATGTGATCCAGCATTGAATGACAGTGTAGAAATATGTAACGTATACAGGATGTGAAGAAGTCTTTGCTGGTGTATTTGCTAATTACTATGGGTGGCATCTTCTGCTGTTGCTAGTGGGAATTGAAGGTGGGAAAGACATATGTGAGGAGATGACATTGCTGAACCCCATTGCTTACAGCTCCACTAGATTTACATTCTAGATGGGAAGGCCAATGGTTGACCCACCCACTGTCAACTGAGACGCTTAAATGGCAAATTAATGAACATTTATAGGCCTCGTATCGCTGCCACTGGGTTTAGTCCAGCTGCAGCTGGGCTTGTCGCAATGCAACATGTACAGCAAGTGAAACTGTGCAAGCCATTTGTTAACACAGTGAGGTGTGGAATGAGTCATAGAGTCACAGAGTCATCGAGATATAGAGGATGGAAACAGACCTTTTAGTCCAACTCGTCCATTCTGACCAATATCCTTTATAATTCTAGTTCCATTTGCCAGTATTTTGCCCATATCCTTCTAAACCTTTCTTATTCATATATCCATCCAGATGCTTTTTAAATGTTGTAAACCTGGTAGCTCATTTAATATATGCACCACCCTCTGTGTGAGACAGTTGCCCCTCAGGTCCCTTTTCTATCTTTCCCCTCTCACCTTAAACTGATGCCCTCTAGTTTTGGACACCCCAACCTGGGGAAAAGACCTTTCCTATTTCCTCTATTCATGCCCCTCATATTTTATAAACCTTTATAAAGTCACCCCTCAGCCTCTGACACTCCAGGAAAAATAGCCCCAGCCTATTCAGCATCTCCTTATAGCTCAAACCCTCCAACCTTAGCAACATCCTTGTAAATCTTCTCTGAACCATTTCTAGTTTCACAACATCCTTCCTATAGCAGAGAGACCAGAATTGTACGCAATACTCTAAATGTCGCTGAACTGATGTCCTGTGAGGAGTGAGTGGAGATGGGGGTGGAAGTCTGGTGTTCCCAGAAGCGAAAACAGACTGCTTGACTCAGGGATAAAAGGTACTGCAGATGCTGGAGAATCCGAGATAACAGGCATGGGGCTGGATGAACACAGCAGGTCAAGCAGCCTGCTGTGTTCATCCAGCCCCATGCCTGCTTGACTCAGGAACTGGTCAGGACATTGGGAAGGGGAGATCTGAAGACAGCTAACTTTGCCCACTGTATCTCTCTCCTCACAGCCATACCCAGCAAACCCTATGACCTACTTTATTTACTCAACGATCTTAGGACCTCAGGGCATATTGTTCTATCAAGATCCATAGCTGCCTCAACAGCTTTGCTGGGCGGAAGCACTGATGGCCTCTGATAAGTTTAGCCGCTCTCTATTCTGTGTTGTACATATACAATCTGCAGTTTTTTTGTTTCTGTCTCAAACATTTCTGCCTCTGATGTAAAAATCTTTTAATACGTCTTGGGCCAATTGCTATTTCAAGCACTCAAGGGTACATTTAAGCAACATTAAACTTAATATTACAGCTAATGGAAAAACAAAGCAGTTTATAGAGACATAGTCATACAACACAGAAACAGACCCTTTGGTCCAAATAGTTCATGCCGAAATTAATCCCGAACTAAACTAGTCCCACTCGCCTGCTACAGGCCCATATCCCTCTAAACCTTTCCTAGTCATATATCCTTCCAAATGTCTTTTAAATATTGTAATTGTACCCACATCCACAAGTTCATCAAGAAGTTCATTCCACAAGGGAACCACTCTCTACGTAAAAAAAATTGCCCATTATATCTTTTCTAAATCTTTCTCCTCTCACCTTAAAAATGCACCCCCTAGTCTTGAAATTCCCTATCTTAGGGGAAAGACAACTACCATCAATTCTATCTATAGCTCCCATTATTTTATAATCTTCTATTAGGTCGTCTCTCAACCTCCTATGCTCCAGTGAAAAGAAGATCCCAGCCTATCCATCCTTTCCTTATAACTCAAACCTCAATACCCAAGGATAGTTGAAGCAGCGTCTGGGATATTGTATGTAAAGAATAAGCCTTTCAGTATGACTATGTCAGGTTGTTGGTTATCTAGTCTGCCAGACAGGTCTCCCAATTTTGGCACAAGCCCCCAGATGTCAGTAAGATTGAGTTTGCAAGGTTTAGAGGTCTGGGAATGCTGTTTTCATTTTCGGTGTCGAAGTGAATTTTGGGATGTCTGTCCAGTTTCATTTCTTTTTGGAGACTTCTAAGCAATTTTGGTTTGATACAATTAAGTGGTTTACTGGGTCATTTCAAAGGGCATTTAAAAGTCAACCACGTTGCGGAAGGTTTGGAACCACATGTAGGTCAGTCCAGATAAGAAAGAAAGTTTTCCTTCGAGAGTACATTATGCCCTTTATCATCCCAATTGCACATGTAGTACTCGGTAAGTGTTGTTCGGGGTAGTTCACTATGCCAATCCTCCTTTGTTTTTGCTTGTTCTTAGGCCTACGTAGTAGTTAGTGAGACAGGATACATCACCATAGAGTATCTGCAGCAGAGTCACTGTTTTTAGATGGCAAAGGGGTTTATTGCATGATAGCAGGAGGTACAACTACAACTGGTCAAGCGTAATGTCTAGGACCTTAAGGAACTGGTACAGATCCATCAGCTCCCTGTTAAAGCTAAAATGGAACTGTCTGTCTCCACCCACAGACAGTGACATCAATAGAAAGGATGCAGTCAGGGTAACATGAATATTAACCCTTTCAGACTGTTACCTTATTCAATATCATGTTCCTGTCCTCCTCAGTATAAATATGGTCATTGCCCTCTCTAGCTGTAGAATTTTAGTAGAATTTAGAATTTATATTCTTCATAAGCATATCAATTTCAAAGTGATTAAAATGCTATATTCCAATTTGGCAATACTCAAATACTGGGAGGATGGAACAAACTGAACATGAAATAATTTCCCACATTAAAATAGGTACACATGCAAAGCTGATTTTGTGCAATTAAAGTAAATATTTCAATAACAAAGCATGTGAGCCAGAATAAAATAATAATGAGCATCTTATATTGAGCCTGGTCTGCATTCAAGCCATTTAATCCTTTTTGAAATGCTAAATTCAAATCCACAAACAATTCTAAAATATTCTGTCATTTTGGGGATCATTTAGGGACGTTAAAAGAAATCAAGAATGTCAATTACCTTTCAGATCTCCGGGTAAATTGCTTATTTTGGTGCTTGTGTGTACTGTACCTAAGCCCACTTCTGACCAAAGTGGTCAGTAAAGATATTTAGGGTCATGCAGTCATAAACATGAGCAGAACAGAAACAAACCCTTCAGTCCAACTCATCCAAGCTGACCAGCTATCATAAATTACTTTAATTTAATTTGCCAGCATTTGGCCAATATCCCTCTAAACCCTTCCTGTTCATACATCATCCAGATATCTTTGAAATGTTGTAATTGTACCAGCCTCCGACACTTCTTCTGGCAGCTCATTCCATCCACATACACCCTCTTGCATGAAAGGATTGCGCCTCAGATACCTTTTAAATCTTTCCCTTCTTACCTTAAACCTATGTCCTCTAGTTTTGGCCTCTTCTACCCTGGGAAAAGACCTCGGCTACTCAGCCTATCCATGCCCCCATGATATTACAAACTTCTGTAAGGGCAAGCCACAGCTTCCACCACTCCAGGGAAAATAACCCCAGTCTATTCAGCCACTCCCTATAGGACAAACACTCCAGCCCTGGCAACCTCCTTTTAAATCTTTTCTGGATCCCTTCAAGTTTAACAATATCTTTCTTATAGCAGAAAGACCAGAATGTGAGCACAGCATTCCAAAAATGGCATAACCAATGTCCTGTATCTGCAACATCACCTCCCGACTCTTACACTCATTGCACTGACCAATAAAAGCGAGTGTATCAAATATCTTCTTTATTACCCTTTCAACCTGCAACTTCACCTTCAAGGAAGTATGTACCTGAACACCAAAGTCTCTTTGTTTGGCAGCCCTCCCCAGGACACTACCATTAAGTGTATAAGTCCTGCCCTGATTTGCCTTAGCAAATTACAACACCTCACATTTATCTAAATTTATCTGCATTTGCCACTTCTAGGACGATTGGTCGATCTGATCAAGTCCGATTGTACTCTGAGATAACCTTCTTCACCCTCTATTGCACCACCAATTTTGGGGTCATCTTCAACCTTACTAACCATTCCTCTGATATTCACATCAAAATTATTTATATTAATGACAAAAAGCAGTGAGCTCAGTGCCGATCCTTTTGGCACACAGCTAGTCACAGGCCTCCAGTCCGAGAAACAACCCTCTTATATCACCATCTGTCTCCTACATTCAAGCCAATTTTGTGTCCAAATGGCTAGCTCTCCATGGATTCCTTGTGATCTAACCTTGCTAATTATTCTACCATGTGGAACTTTGTCAAACGCTTTGCTGAAGTCCATACAGACAATGTCCACCGCTCTGCCTTCATCAATCTTCCTTGTTATTTCTTCAAAACACTCATCAAGTTAGTGGGACCAAATTTCCACGCACAAAGTCATATTGACAATCCATGATCAGTCCTTGACTTTCCAAATGCATGTAAATCCTATCCCTCAAAATGCCCTCCAAGAACATTCCCACCACTGATGTAAGGCTCACGGTCTATAGTTCTTTTGCTTTTCCTTACAACTCTTCTTAATTAATGGCACCACTTTAACCACTCTTCTGTCTTCCAGCACCTTACTCATGGCTATTGATGGTACAAATCAATCAGCAAGGGGCCCAGCAATCATTCCCTTGCTTCCCACAAAGTTCCCACATAATCACATCCCAGGGATTTATCCACCTTCATGTGTTTTAAGAAGTCCAGCACCTCCTCCTCTATAAAAAGACACTTTTCAAAATATTACTATTTATTTCTCCAAGTTCTCTATCTTCCATATCCTTCTTCTCAGTGAACATTTGCTGTGAAATACTCATTTAGTATCTCACCCATCTCCTGTGGTGATGCGTAAGACAGACAGTCTTGTTGATCTTTAAGGGATCCTATTCTCACCCTCGTCACTCTTTTCTCCTGAATGTATTTGTAGAATATCTTGGATTTTCTTAAATACCATTTGCCAAAATTATATCATGTCCCCTTTCTGACCTCCTGATTTCCCTCTTGAGTATATTCCTACCACTCTCATATCCTCGAGGAATTCAAGCTATCTCAGGTTGAGATATACCTGCCATATACCTTTTTCTTTTTCTTGATCGGAGTCTCAATTTCTTTAGCCATCCAGCATTCCCTACACCTACCAGCCATGCCCTTCATATTAACTACCCCTGGACTCTCATTATCTCATTTTTGAAGGTCTGTCAGTTTCCAACCATCTCTTTACCTTTGAAAGTTCTTGCCTAATACCATCAAAATTGACCTTACTCCAATTTAGAACTTTCGCTTTTAGGTCAGGTCTATCCTTTTCCACAACTATTTTAACACTAACAGAATTATGATCACTGGCCCCAAAGTGCTCCCCCGCTGACACACTAATCACTTGCCCTGCCTTATTTCCCAGGAGAAGGCCAAGCTTTGCTCCTTTTCTAGTGGGTACATCCATATACTGAATAGGAAACTTTACTTGTATACACTTAACAAATTATTCTTCATCCAAGCCCTTAACACTATGGCAATCCCAGTCTGTGTTTGGAAAGGTAAAATCCCCTACAATTACTACCCTATTATTAGAGTCACAGAGTCATAGAGTAATACAGCATAGAATCAGGCACTTTGGTCCTGTACAGTCAGAATGGATCAGTGTGGACCAAAGTGCCTGATTCTATGCTGTATTACTCTATGACTCTGTGACTCTAATAATAGGGTAGTAATTACAACTGTAACATAATATTCCAACTCCGATACTCAATGTCTCAAACAACAAAGGCCAGCATACTAAATGCCCTATTCTTACAGAGAACTGAGATCTCCATACAAATTTGCTCCTCAATTTCCCACTGACTATTATGGGGTCCACAGTATAATCCCAATAAGGTGATCATCCCTTGTCTTATTTCTCAGCTCCACCTAAATAACTTCACTGTACGTACTCTTTGGAATATCCTCCATAAGTACAACTGTAATGTTATGCCTAACCAAAACGCCACTCCCCCTCCTCTCTTGCTCCCCTTTCTATCCTTCCTATAGCAACTATACCCTGGAACATTGAGGTGCCAGTTCTGTCTATTCCTGAGCCATGTTTCTGTAATAACTATATCCCAGTCCTATGTTCCCAACCATCCCCTGAGTTCATCTGCCTTTTTGTCAGGCTTCTTGCTTTGAAATAAATGCAGTTTAATTTATCAGTCCTACCTCGGTCTCTGCCTTGCTCCTGCTTGCTTTGGCTGTTTGACTTGGTCCCCTTCTCAATTGAACCAGCCTCAGACTGATCTCTTTTCTCACTATCTCTTTGCTGGCCTGCACCCACCAACCCCCACCTTATTAACTTAAAATCTCCGGAGCAGCTCTAGCTAATCTCTCCACCAGATTGTTAGCCCCCTTTCAATTCAGGTGCAACCATCCATCTTATACAGGTCACTTCTACCGCAGAAGAGATTCCAATGATCCAATAATGTGAATCCTTCTCTTCTGCACCAGCTTCTCAGCCACACATTCATCTGCTCTATCTTCCTATTTCCACTCTCACTATCACCTGGCTCATGGCTACCCTCAAGTGCCTACTTTTTGACTTCCTGCCTAATTTCTTATATTCTCTCTTCAGAACCTCATCCCTTTCTCTTCCTGTCAATGTGGCATCACTTGGTATCAATGTGTAAAACAACCTTCTTCTGGTCACTCTCCCCCTTGAAATTATTCAGCGTCGTCTATGAAATATCCTTGACCCTAACACCAGGGAGGCAACACACATTTCTGACGTCTCACTGTCAGTGGCAGAAACATATTTCTATGCCTTTGATTAGAGAGTCCCCTATCACTATTGCTTGCTTGGAACCTAACATATCCCTCATTACAGTAAAGTCAGTCTCGGTACCAGAAACCCGGCTGTCAGTGCTATATTCCCTTGAGAATCCATCACCCACTACATTTTCCAAAATAGCATACTTGTTTGAGATAGGGATAACCACAGGAGATTCCTGCATTACCTGCCTACCTCTCCTACCTTTCCCAGAGATAACCTATCCACCCAACTTTATCTGTGATTTTTCTACCTTCCTGAAACTGCCATCCATTACACCCCTGGCTCCTGCAAATTCCTCATCGTGTCTAACTGCTGCTCCAACCAATCCATGATATCCAATAGGATTCACAACCAAACACACTTACTGAAGATATGGAAATACCATATGATCATGTAACAAAATTGTAGGAAATATATTGCTTATTATAGGAATAGCTTTCTCTCGTACACAAAAAAACCCCACACATTACAGCTTCCTGGGCTTGCAATAAATCATTGTCTCTTCCAACATAGAAACTAGGAGCAGTAGCCAGCCAGTAATCAGTCAAGCCATTCAATGTGATCATGACTGATCCTCTACCTTAATGTCATAACCCCACTTTTTTCCCTAAACTCCTACATGTCTTTAATATCTAGAAAATGTTATCTCTCTTCCTTGAATATATTCAGTGACTTGGCTTCACCAGCCTTCTGTAGGAGAGGACTAACTACCCTTTGGGAGAAGACATTTTTTTCTTCATCTCAGTACTAAATGATCTCCTGAGACTGTGTCCCCTTGTCCCGACCCAATGAGGATAAATATCCTCCCTGCATCCAGTCTTCCCAGCCCAGTTAGAATTTTATGCGTTTCAATCAGATCCCATCTATTCCTTCTAAATTCCAGTGAGTACAGGCCGAGTCAAACCAATCTCTCCTCACAGGATAGGTCGGTTCCACACAAGTACCAAGCAACTTTACAACAAGAGAGATTCCAACTATCTCTCACAAACATTTAATGGCCATACTATCACTGAATATACGATGATCAACCACCTGCAGAATTACCATTGACCAGAAATTGAACTGTAACAGGTTTATTAATACAGTAGCAGCAATAACGTGTCAGAGGTTGGAAATTCTGTAACATGTAACTCATCTCTGATTCTTTAAAGCCTGGCAACCATCTGCAAAACACAAGTCAGGTGTGTGAAGAATATGCTTAATTTACCTAGAGAAGTCCAGTTGACACAACAGTGAAGGAGCATAACAGCATCCCCAGGACAAAACAGCCTGCTTGATTAACAGTGCACTCATCACCTCAAACACTGACATACAATTACAGCAGTGTGTATCACTCACAATATGCACTGCAGCAACTCAGTGTGAATCAACCAACAGAATCTTCCAAAGTTGTGATTTTGACACCTAAAAGGGCAAGTACATTAAACAGATGAGAACATCATTACTTGCAAAGTTCACTCCAAGTCACACATCATTCTGAATTGGAACTATATCCATCGATGCTTCACCAATGCTGTGTCAAAATCCTGCACCTTCCTTCCTTCTGTCATAGGATGCACTGTCAGTATGCATGGACAAATGCACTGCAGCAGTTTAAGAAAGCAGCTCACAACTCCTTCTGCGGAGCAATTAGAGATGATCGACAAATACTGTTTTTTCTTGTGGAACATGGGCAAAGCTTGCTGGCCAGCATTTATCACTCATCTATAGCTGCCCTTGAGAAGGTGATAGGTAAACTAACTTCTTAAACTGGTGCAGACCATATGCTGTGGATAGACCACTGGTAGACCATGAGGAAAGGAATTCCAGGATTTTGAAGTAGAGACAGTGAAGTAACAGCAATTCCAAGTCAGAATTATGAGTGGCTTGGAGGGGATCTGTCAGGTATTTCCATGTGTCTGCTGCAATGGAAACGGTTGTGGGTTTGAAAGGTTCTCTCCAAGGACCGTTGGTGAATTTCAAGAGTGCATCTTGTAGATAGTATATATTGCTGCTAATGATTGTTGGTTGTGCAGGGAGTTGATATTTGTGGATGTAGTGCCAATCAAATGGGCTGCTTTGTCCTGAATAATGAGACATTTCCAGGGCCGAAGATGTTTCTGCAGCCAACAATAAGACATTGTTATGTTATGTTGTTTCCCTGGTGCCAGGGTCAAGGATGTCTCAGACAGGGTGTAGAGCTTCTTGAAGGGGAGACTGACCATCAGGATGTCATTGTACATGTTGGTAGGGGAGAATATGGGAAATTAGGCAGGAGATTAAAAAGCAGATCCTTGAAGGTAGTAATATCTGGATTACTCCTGGTGCCATGTGCTGGTGAAAGTGGGAGTAGGAGGATAGAGCAGATGAATGTGTAGCTGAGGAGCTGGTGCAGAAGGCAAGGTTTCACATTACTGGATCATTTGATTCTTTTCTAGGGATAGAAGTGACCTGTTTAAGAAGGCAGGTTGCACCTGAATTGGAAGAGGAACAATATCCTAGCAGAGAGATTTGCTGGTGCTACCCAGGAGGCTTTAAGCTAGTAAGGGAGTGAGTGGGACTCAAAGAGATAGTGAGAAAAGAGATAAGTCTGAATATGGTACAGTTGAGAAGAGGAGCAAGTCAAACACTCAAAACAGGCATGAACAAGGCAGACAACAAGGTAAGACTGATTAACTGCATTTACTTCAATGCAAGTGACCTGACGAGTAAGGCAGATGAAGTTAGGACATGGCTGAGGCTGGGATATCATAGCTATTACAGAAACATGGCTCAGGCAGCTTAATATCCCAGAATATAGATGCAACAGGAAGGATAGAAAAGGGGGCTAGAGAAGCAGGGGATGGTGTTGTTGGTTACAAATAACATTTGTGCATGAATCACAGAAGGTTGGTCTGCAGGTACAACAAGTAATTAGGAAGGCAAATGGAATTTTGTTCTTCATTGTTAAAGGGATTGAGTTTAAAAGCAGAGAGGTTATGTTGCAGCTGTACAAGGTGCTGGTGAGGCCACACCTGGAGTACTGTGTGCAGTTTTGGTCTCCTTACTTGAAAAAGGATATACTGGCACTGGAGGGGGTGCAGAGGATGTTCACTAGGTTGATTCCGGAGTTGAGGGGGTTGGCTTATGAGGACAGACTGAGTAGATTGGGATTATATTCATTGGAATTCAGGAGATTGAGGGGGGATCTTACAGAAACATATAAAATTATGAAGGGAATAGATAAGATAGAAGTAGAGAGAATGTTCCCACTGGCAGGTGAAGGTAGGACAAGAGGGCATAGCCTCAAGATCAGAGGGAGCAGATTTAGGACTGAATTGAGAAGGAGCTTCTTCACCCAGAGGGTTGTTAATCTATGGAATTTCTTGCCAAGTGAAGTAGTTGACACTACTTCAGTAAATGTTTGTAAAGCTAAGGTAGTTTTTTTTGAACAATAAAGGAATTAAGGGTTATGGTGAGAGTGCGGGTAAGTGGATCTGAGTCCACGAAAAGATCAGCCATGATCTTGTTGAATGGCAGAGCAGGCTCGAAGGGCCGGAAGGCCTACTCCTGCTCCTAGTTCTTATGTTCTTATATTCTTATGTACAACTGTACTTAGGGAGGATATTCCTATGAAGTTTTGGGTGGATCTGAGAAATAAGAAAGGGATGATCGCCTTACTTGGATTGTATTATAGTGTCCCCCCCAGCAGTCAGCGAGAAATTAAGAGGCAAATTTGGAAGGAGATCTCAGATATCTGTAAGAACGATAGCATTTTAATGGTAGAAACGTAGAATCCCTACAGTATGGAAGCAGGAGATTCAGCCCATCGAGCCCACAACAACCCTCCAAAAAGCATCCCACCCTGTCCCACCCTCTACCCCATCCCTGTTACCCTGCATTTCCCATGGACAATCTACTAACCATCATATCTCTGGACTGTAGGAGGAAACCAAGCACCCGGAAGAAACCCACACAAACACAGGGAGCACATGCAAACTCCACACACAGTTGTCTGAGGCTGGAATCGAACCCAATTCCTGCCTCTGTGAGGTAGCAGTTGAATGTTTTTGTTGTCCTGAAGGAATGCCAGGGTAGTAATATCTGGATCACTCCTGGTGCCACATGCCAGCCAGAGCAGATGAATGCATGGCTGAAGGAAATGGGGCAAGGGCCAGAGATTCACATTTTTGGATTTGCTAGTAGGGTTTTAACTTTCCAAACATAGACTAGGACTGCCATCGTGTTAAGGGCTTGGATAGAGAGGAATTTGTTAAGTGTGTACAAGAAAAGTTTCTTATTCAGTATATGGATGTACCTACTAGGGAGGAGCAAAACTTGACCTTGTCTTGGGAAATAAGGCGCGGCAAGCGATTGGTGTGCAAGTGGAGGAGGACTTTGGGGCCAGTGATCATAGTTCTATTTGTTTCAAAATAGTTGTGGAGAAAGATGGAACTGACCTAAAAGTTAAAATTCTAAATTGGAGTGAGGTTAATTTTGATGGTATTAGGAAAGAACTTTCAAAAATTGATTGGGAGAGGCTATTCACAGGTAAAGAGATGGTTGAAACTGACAGACCTTCAAAAATGAGACAGTGAGAATCCAGAGGCAATGTGTGGAACAACTGGAGATTGGTGAGATACTGAATGAGTAATTTGTGTCAAATATTCATTGTCGAGAAGGATATGGAAGATAGAGAACATGGAGAAATAAATAGTGATATATTGAAAAGTGTCCATGTTACAGACGAGGAGGTGCTGGACGTCTTAAAACACATAAAGGTAGATAAATCCCTGAGATATGAACTTTGTGGGAAGCAAGGGAACGATTGCTGGGCCCCTTGCTGATTGATTTATAACATCAGTAGCCATGGGTGAGGTGCCGGAAGACAGGAGAGTAGATAATGGGTGCCATTATTTAAGAAAGGTGGTAAGGAAAAACAAGTGAGCCTGATGTCAGTGGTGGGTATGTTGTTGGAGGGGACTCTGAGTAACAGGCTTTACATGTATTTCGAAAGGCAAGGACTGATTATGGATCATCAACATGGCTTTGTGCGTGGAAGTTTGGTCCCGCTAACTTGATGAATGTTTTGAAGAAGTGACAAGGAAGATTGATGAAGGCAAAGTGGTGGGCATTGTCTATATGGACATCAGCAAGGCATTTGACAAAGTTCTGTATTGAAGACTGATTAGCAAGGTCAGAGCACATTGAATCCAGCGAGAGCTAGCTATTTGGATGCGACCATGCGACCGGCTGTGTGCCAAAAGGATCAGTGCTAGGTCCACTGCTTTTTGTCATTTATTATGAATAATTTGGATGTGAAGATCAGAGGAATGGTTAGTAAGATTGCAAATGACACCAAAATTTGTGGTGTCGTGGAGAGTGAAGAAGGTTACCTCAGAGTGCAATGGGATCTTGATCAGACCGATGGTCCTAGGGGTGGCAGATGCAAATAAATTTAGATAAATGTGAGGTGTTGTAATTTGGTAAAGCAAATCAGGGCAGTACTTATACACTTAATGGTAGCGTCCTGGGGAGTGCTGCTGAACAAAGAGACCTTGGTGTTCAGGTTCATAGTTCCTTGAAGATGGAGTCACAGGTTGAAAGAGTAATAAAGAAGACATTTGATATACTTGCCTGTATTGGCCAGTGCATTGAGTGTAAGAGTTGAGAGGTCATACTGCACCTGTACAAGACATTGTTTAGGCACTCTTAGAATATTGTGTTCAATTCTGCTCTCCCTGCTGTAGAAAAGATACTGTTAAACTTGATAGTGTCCAGAAAAGATTTACAAGAACGTTGCCAGGGCTGAAGTGTTTGAGCTATAGGGAGAGGCTGAATAGACTGGGGCTACTTTCCCTGGAGTGGCGGAAGCTGAGATGTGCCCTTACAGAAGTTTATAAAATCATGAGGGGCATGGATAGGGTGAATAGCCATGGTCTTTTTCCCATGGTAGGAGAGTCCAAAACTAGACGACATAGGTTTAAGGTGACAAGGGAAAGATTTAAAAGGTACCTGAGGGGTAACTTTTCCATGCATAAGGCGGTACATGTATGGAATAAGCTGCCAGAAGAGATGGTGGAGGCTGGTACAATTACAGCATTTAAAAAGCATCTGGATGGGTATATGAATAGGAAGTGTTTAGAGGGACATTGTCCAAATGCTAGCAAATGGGACTACATTAATTTATCATTGTGAAAGGCCTGTTATTCTAAACTTTTTATTTCTTCATTTTTCTAATTTATTACTATGATTTTGTACTTTTGAAGGTCTGTCATGCTGGTCTTTTTATTTCTTTATTTTTGCATTTTTTTCCCTAAGAATTTGCATTCAAGAATCTGTACCTAGGTACTCTTGTACCTAAGATGGTGCCATAAGTGGCAACCTGCAAATTTTTCACTGTACTCATGTGAGTACGTGTGACATAAAACAAATTCAATTCAGTTCTGGAACACAGATCTTTAGTGCTATTGCCAGAATGCTCTCATAGCCCACAGCCTTTGCAGTATCCAATGCCTCCAACCATATTTTGATATCACACGGAGTGAATCATGTTGACTAAAGGCTGCCATCTGTGATCTGAGATCACTAGAAGAGGTCAAGATAGATAGATCACCTACTTGGTACTTCTAGCTGAAGATTGCTGCAAATGTTTCAGTCTTATCTTTTGCACTGATGTGTTGGGCTCTTTCATCATTGAAATTGGGGATATTGTAGGCTCTCCTTCTCCAGTGAATTGTTTAGTTGTTGATCATTAGTCATGACTGAATGTGGCAGGCCTCTAGAGCTTAGATCTGATCTGTTTGTTGTGGGATTGCCTGGCTGTGTCTATCACTTGCTGCTTATACTTTTTGGCATGAAAAAGCTTTACCAGGTTGGCATCTCATTTTATGTATGCCTAGTTCTCCTTCAGGCATTCCCTCCTGCACTCTCCATTGAACCAGGGTTGATCCCCTGACTTTGTGGCCATAGTTGAGTAGGGGATAGGCTGGGCTAATTGTGTTGGACTACGATTCTACTGCTGTTGATAGCCCAAAGTGCCTCATAGATGCGCGGTCTTGAGTTGCAAGATCCGTTTGAAGTCTGTCCCATTTAGCATCGTGATCGCACCGCATTTTTTTTCCTTTATTCATTAACAGGATGAGGCAGCATTTATTACCCATCCCTAACTGCCCAGAGGGCAGTTCAGAGTCAACCACATTGCTGTGGTCTGGAGTCACAGGTAGGCTAGACAAGGTAAGGATGGCAGTTTCCTTCCCTAGAAGGACACTAGTGAACCAAATGGGTTTTCCTGATAATCAACAATGGATTCATGGTCACCATCAGATCCTTAATTCCAGATATTTTTATTGAATTCAAATTCCACCATCTGCCATGGTGGGATTCGGAGCCGGGTCCTCAGAACATTATCTGGATCTCTGGATTAACAGTCCAGTAATAATACTACTTGGCCAATGCCTCCTCCTTGTATCATGATGGAGAGTATTCTCAATGCGAAAGTGGGTTTTTCTTTCCACAAGGATTGTGCGGTGGTCACTTTTACTGATGCTGTCATGGATAGATGCACCTGTATCAGGCAGGTTGGTGAGGATGAGTTCAAGTATATCTTTCCCTTCACACCTGCTGCTGTTTCAGACCCAGTCCAGCTAGATCAGTACTGCTGCTGCTGAGCCACTTTTGATGGTTGATATTGAAATTAGTTCAGGGAGGGTGGTAAGTGTTAATCAGCAAAAGATTTTGTTGTCTATGTTTAACCTGATACCATTAGACTACATCAGCCAATGAAGAGGAATCTTGGTGCAACTCCACCCTGATTATATCTCACTGTGCTACTTAGGGTACCTTTTTTGGCTGCCAGTAGGAGAGGATATATCCAGGGATGGTGATGGTGGCGTTGTCTATAAAGTATGGTTCCTTGAGTTTGGCTAGATTGACTCCTTATGTTAGAAAGGAGGATTCTGCAGGGTTAATTGAAGGGCATTAATGAGACAGATAGCTTTCTGACATTCATCAATGGTTTCACAGTCATCATTAGATTTTTATTGCCAGGTATTCTATTGAAATCAAACTCCATTCTGTCTTGGTGGGATTTGAACATACATCCCAGAATGTTAGATGAATTTCTGGACCTAGTGGTAATGTCACTAGGCCATTGCCTCTTTTGCCATTATAGCACTGGATTAACTACCTGGCAATTGTGAATTAGTAGTAAATCAATAAATCAAGTAATTAATGAATGATGACCAGGAAATAATCATAAAAGCTTCTGGAGTCTCATACACGTCACTGACGGAGGTGCAATGTCTAGTGGAATGTCTGACAGAGATGTCAGAAACCATTCACAGACTGGAGTGACAGATGGAGGAGTCTGCTCATGTTCTGTCTGAAATCATGGAATGCGAGCACAGAGTCTGCTTCCACAGAACGGGTGGTGGCTGCCATGGAGAACCAGGCCCAGCAGAACAGTAAACACTTCCAAGATATGCACTTGGACCTTCTCTCCATTGCTTCAGCTATTCATTCACTGGCTTGGAGTAAGGGATCCAAGGGGCCTTGGCCTCCTTTGAAGTGCCCCATCTCATCAAGGAAGGTGCCATTCTAGATCTAGGCAAAATGTTAGACAAACTCCATGGGATTCTCCACTCCGGGCGCTAGAGGTGTCTTGCCACACCACTTTGCTTCTGCCTGAGAATCATATGCCTCCATCAACTCAGGCTGGAAAGTTGTACCTGACCAAGCAGGCTGACACCTTTGAGCACTGGGCCAACAGAGGACACCTGTTAATGTCACCTGTGGAAAGGAAGCCAAGAAGTCAGCTGCTTTCAGCAGCTCTCCTATGGTTGCCAAGGGAGCATCCAGATCTATTGGTGGGAAGACAAGATGAAAGAATATTAAAGTCACTTTGGGTGCGTGGGTATCAAATTTTTTTAAAACCCTGACAGCTGCATGTACAGGAAATGTGTCCATCTGCAGCTACTGGCTAACTGTTTTTCGGAGCTGAAGTTGTGGGTTGACTCACTGTTGAGCATCGGTGATACTGACAATATTGTGGACAGCACATTTAGCCAGTTGGTCACATTGCAGGCGAGGATTATACAGGCAGAAAGGGAATCGGTAGCCATCAGATAAAGTGAAAGGCTCAGGAAGGAAGTGCAAGAGTCCCCAGTGGTCATCCCCTTTTCAAACAGATATATCGCTTTGGAATCTGTTGGGAGGGGTGAGGGGGTAGGTGGGTGGAGTGGCCTTTCAGGTGAAGTCAGCCACAGCCAAGTTCATGACACCACAGACAGCTCTGCTGCACACAAGGGCAGGAAAAAGAGTGGCAGGGCTATAATGGCATGGAATTCAATAGTCAGGGGTACAGAGAGTGACTTCTGAGGCCACAGACATGAATCCAGGATGGTATGTTAACTCCCTGGTGCCAAGTTCAGGGATATCATGGAGCAGCTGCAAGGCATTCTGGAGCATGAGGGTGAATAGCCAGTCGTTGCGGAACACATAGATACCAATGACATAGCTAAACAAAGGGGTGCAGGCATGAATATAGTAAGGTAGGAGATACATTAAAATGCTAGACCTTAAATATAATAATGTCAGACTTACTCCGAGTGCCACGTGCTACGACAGCAGGAATAAGAGGATAGATTAGATGACTGCAAGGCTGGAGAAATGGTGTCCCAGACAGGAGTTTGGATTCTTGATGCACTGGGACAGTTTCTGGATAAGGTGGGACCTGTATAAGACTGACCGGTTGCCCCTGGGCAAAGCTGGGATAAACCTCCTCTTGGGGCCTTTCACTAGTTCCATTGGTGAGGTTTTAAACTAGTATGGCAGGGGAATGGGAACCAAAGTGCAGGCTGAGATGGGCCAGATTCAGATTAGCAAATGGTAGGTAGACTATTAGTTAGTGACGCAGTCAGCAGCTCAGAAAGACAAAAGAAAGGAGAATTAAATGAGGACCAATGTTAGCAAAGATGGAATGAATCAGGTGAGAACTGAATGACATAAGGCTAGAAAGTAAATTTAGTACAATGTTAACCCTGGATGAGATGGTTAAAATGAAACATTTTTCTTCAGATTGTAGCCACCAAAGTATATAAAAATCTCTATAGTTCTCGGGCTATGAATGTGCCATACATCTTTTTCTTTATCCTTCAAGGTGGAGATGACCATGTTCATCATCTGGAGTATTCGTGAGCTTTTCGATAGGTATGCAAAAGTTTTCTGAGGCTGATCTGTAGCTGGAAGAGTTTGCAACATTAGAAAAAAATATCAGAGTGATTGGATCAACTTTGAATGAGTTATTGGTTTGGGACCTCCTCTCTCTGCATTTCTTATATATATATATATATATATGTAAATAACCTATTCAGAGATGTTACGTCACACCCCTGGTGCAGGTGAGACTTGAACCCAAACTTCCTGGCCCTCAGAGTCTCTGGTATATGCTTGTTTCCAAAGGTGGCTTACTCAGTTGCATCAGGCGCAAGATTCTGGGCAAGATCCTCCCAGGACTCAGGGTTGACATCAAAACTGCTAAGTTAAGCGTTCAGATACCCTTTGATCACCATGAGTGAGCAGACTTAAACACTACATAGAAAACATGGCATATGTACAGAATACCAAAAAGCGTTTTTTCATTAATTACTATAATTTATTCCATAAACTGCTCTGTAGTATTCCAGTCTTTGCTTTATCTACATTATTTGCAACGTTTTACATTAGTGCCAGTACCATCCGTAATTCATAAAAGCTACAAAATACTACTCCAAAGCATGGTATAGTTTGAGCTTAAATTCTAAATGTGCAGTACATTGCAACAGAACTTCAGAACTAAAGTAACGTACCAGTATTGTTTGTTACTTTTTATAAGGAATAATGTTTATTTTACAGCTCCTATTGAAGGGGAATTGCATTGCATTCAAGATCAGTGCAAATAATGAAAACAAATCTAAGCAAAACTGTAGAGGACCAATACAATGACATAAATCGTTGTAAAATAAAATCAGCACATTATCTTGGCCGATTTCAAATTGTGAAAAATCATTAAATTTAAAATACAATAATCAAACACTGACTACCTGTTGTGAGGAATGTTTTAAATTAGCAGCATGAAGACAAGTCACTGAAGAGGGATAAACCATTGACATCACGTGGGGAATGTATAAAGGGAACACATCTTCATGCACTGAATTTTTATTGTGGTAACTACTGTGCCTTCATTTCAGTTGATCTCAATAAGCTTTGAGAATCTCACAGATCTCTTTAATACACAAGGAAGATTGGAAGAATGATTTATATCTCTGGAAGTCCTAATTTTACCTATCTCTCTTTTAATTAGAATACTGCTATTTATTTGGCACTTCTGTTAAAATAACTGCTGATACTGGAATTTCACAGCCTTGGTCTACTGCTGGCATTTTCTTTAAGCCACAACAATAAAATGAGAACCTATAAAGGCTATCACTTCATATCACAGAGATTTTCTGTATTGATTACAATAGCTCATCAGTGCAGATCATTATATACAAAGTATTTCAATAAATAATTGGTTTATTTGAATTCTATGTGATAATATTAGAAATCAAAGATATGTTTAATTAACACAAAAAGTGGAATGTTTTTGCACACATATGAAAATAAAAAGCATTCAGTAATTTAACAAACAATGCTGTAAACCAAAACATATCAACTGTAATTCAAATCCATCTCGGGAAATTCTCAAGGCACTTCCTAGGCAAATCGCATTTCCATCTTCAATGATTTTGGTCTGCAAGAAAATGGAAACCAACAATTTAGGTTGCAACATCATTGACGTATTTTTAATTTGTATAAGCTGTGCATGCATTTACTGTATCTCCTTTTTTTCCACAATGTAGCATCAAAATGCTAGTTTAATTGAGATCTCTGAACACAGTGCTGGTGGGATTTCTGAGCTAGTGGTCTTGGCCTATTCATTCAGAGTTGGAAACCAGCTGGAGATGAAACTGGATAGTGTATTTTTTTTGTCAATATTTTCCATGCTGTAATTCCACATGTTTTTCTTTCTTCTATTCACACATCTTACCTCCCTTTTCAATTTTTTTACATGTTTTCTCTACCATGTGTTTTCATCATCTCCAATACTTGCCATTTCTTTTGTTTCTTTTACGCCTTTACATCACCCGCCCCTAGAGCTTTCATAATATCCAATAGTATTTTGGGAGAATAATTTATTGGTCATTCAACTCATTCTGTGACCAGAGTACTGATTATTCCTTTTTCATTCTTCCTTTCTATGTTATATTCCAACTAACTATTCTGGTATGGAGTGAAAGTGGGCAGATGGAATTGAGATACTGATCAACTAGATTAAATCAATGAACCAATTCCATGGCATTTATAAAAATAAAGATTTATATCTGATATAATAGAAGTATTTAAAATTATGAAGAATGGGGCAGAGTAGAAAGGCATTGATGAAAATAAATTGGACTGGCACTGGAAGGCAGCACAGAGTTGGTTACAGGCCAAGAATGCACACCGAAATGCGAAAGTCTGAGGGTTACTGTGTATTGGGAACATAGGAACAGGAATAGACCATTCAGCACCTTGACTGAGCTCAGCCATTCAATGAGATCATGGCTGATCTCTGGCATAACTCCATTTGGGCCCATGTTCCTTGATATGATTGCTTAATAAAACTTTGTCCATTTCAAATTTAAACTTAACTATTGAATTAGCATTGACCTCTGTTCGAAGAAGGGAGTTCCAGACCTCCACTACTTTTTGCATGTAGAAGTGCTTTCTAACATCTCTCTTGAATGGCCTGGTTGTAATTCTCAGACTATGCCTCCAGACTCTAGAATCTTCAACTCGTGAAAATAGTTTATCTATGTTTTTTCCCTATGAATATCCTGAAAACCTTAACTAGTTCACCCATTAACCTTCTAAATTCTAGACAATAAAGGCTTAATTTGTCCAATCTCCCCTCATAACTTGGAAGTCCATAACTTCAACCCTTGAAATCCAAGTATAATCCTTTTAAACTTGTGCCAAACTCTCTCCTAGGCCTAAAAACATTCTACCTGCAGCATGATATCCAGATCTGCTCACTGTACTCTACATGGGGTCTAATTAAGATTTTGTATAACTGCAGCATAATGTCTGCATTCATACACTTCAGCCTTTAAATATGAAGGCTAACAGTCCTTTAGCTTCCTTGACTATTTTCATACCTGTTTGTAACATTTTAAACTGATATGCATCTGAACCCGCAAATCTCATTCGCCATCCACTGTATTTACCTTTGTGCCTTCTAGAAAACCCTGATCTATCCTTATCTAATGCCTTCTAGAAGTACATGTAAACTTACCTTTGTCCAGCACCTCTGTCATCTCTTCAAAAAACTTAATGACGTTTGTCAGACATGACCTACTCTTCATGAATCCATGCTGACCCTCCCTGATTGACTGAAATTTTATGAGGAAATCAGTTCCCTAACTTTGATTATGGACTCCAACAACTTCCCCCACCAGAGGTATCAGGCTAACTGGTCTGTAATTCCATGGTTTCATTCTGTCACCATTCTTAAAGAGAAAAGTGAAATGAACGAATTGCCAATCCTGAGGTACAACTCCTGATCTCTGAAAGATTATGGTTAGAGTGTATTTGTCTTTAGGTCTCATCAGTGTAAGACAAATGAGCTGCATATCGCTCTCAGGATCACCACTCATGGTCATCACAAAATCTGCTGGCTTTGGTATTGAGTGAGATCATAAGTAAGCTCTGAGTAAACAGAAACAAAAGGAGAAAGTAGAAATATTGGCTGTCGGTTCTTCGAATGGCCACAAATTTGCATTTGAGAAAAATATATTGGAAATTGCTTTTAACTTTGAAATCATTGACATGCAGTTTGCAATCCTATGTTTACTTCTTTGCATTCTTTTTCAGTTCTACTATTGTTAGCACAATAACACTATAGATAGAAACATCTCGATTCAGAGCCAAGGGCAAAATAAGTTTAGAGAGAATTTGAACTACTAATATAACCATACTTTTTGAAGCATCATTTTTAGGCTGTGGCTTTTCTTTTATTACAGCACTGTACATCACCATACATTATTTTTGCAACATTATCATATACATTTTTGTAATCTGGAAAATAATGGTTACATCATTTTAATTTTGTGAGAACTTAGGAAGATAATATCTATTTATGTAAAGCCGTGGCCAGAACTTTCCTGAGTTGCAATCACCTCAGTAACTCTCCCAGAGGTAGTGTGGAAACCTTATTTTCTAGCACGTTTTTCCAACTCCCTGCCAAAAGAAAAATCTACAGCAGATGTTTCATTAAGTGAGTGTGAAATAATGGTCAGGTAGTCTTTGTTATGTAGCTACTTGCAAATCCTTGGAAAACACCTTCAAAAGATTGCATACGTTAACAACAAAACTGTTCAGTCCATCTGATTTATGTTACATACAAATCTTTACGTCATCTGAGCCTTCATTAAATTAATCAACTGCCAAATGTTGTAAATGTGCTACTATATGTTATTAAATCTATTAAAATTACCAACAATAACTCATTTCTTCCAATTAATACATTAGAAATCAGGGAAAATCCGTTAAACAAGTACACAAATCATAAGAGATAAAAGGTACTGCAGATGCTGGAGAATCCGAGATAACAAGCATGGGGCTGGATGAACACAGCAGGTCAAGCAGCATCAATAGGAGCAGGAA
>JAHRHZ010000075.1:23914869-23928635 GCA_024137785.1 Ginglymostoma cirratum
GAAAACTTGACGTTTCGGGCCTAAACCCTTCATCAGAAATGGGAATAGTTCAGTTTCGGAAACCCAGTCGGCATGGATGAGTTGGGCAGCCAAGGGGCCTGTGTCTGTGCTGTAAAACTCTGTGACTGTGCTGTACCCTTTGCAACCACTAGGGAAATTGGGACCTTTATCAATGGGTCAGTCTACGCCTGAACCGTATTTGGACTCCGATCCTGAACAGCCACATTACTGGAGAAGTCGAAAGAATTTTAAATGAAATAGTCAGTGCAAGATATTAAATTTCAGAAGATTTGGTAAATCAAAGACTAGAGACAAGGTGAAGATATTAATACGGGAAATGATAGACTTGACATAAAGAGATAGAAAGTATAAATCTAAGGTAAAGACACTAAAGCTGGACACAGTAGTCATTGAAGGCTCTATGCAATTACAACAAAATATCTTTACTCTTATACTTCTAAATGCCCTTGTAGCTAAGGCCAACCCACCATGCGCCTTCCTAATTGCTTGCTGTCCCATTGCTTTGACCAGTCCTGTATTCACAGGATGAGAGGGGACCTGATTGAAATGTATAAAACTCCAAAGGGACTAGATAGACTCGATGCAGGGAAGATGTTTCCGCCGGTTGTGGAGTCTAAAGCCTGGAATCAAAATCTCAGGATAGGAGAGAGGCAGAGACGGTCATAACATTTCAGAAATATTTAGATGTGTACTTGCGATGCCAACACATTCAAGGTTATGTGCCAGGTGCTGGAAAATGGGATAAGAATAGTTAGGTAACAAGGCGTGAGGCTGGATGAACACAGCAGGCCAAGCAGCATCATAGGAGCAGGAAAACTTCACGTTTCGGGCCTTGACTCTTCATCAGAAAATCATCAGAAAATTTTCTGATGAAGGGTCTAGGCCCGAAACGTCAAGTTTTCCTGTTCCTATGATGCTGCTTGACTTGCTGTGATCATCCAGCCCCACGCTTATTACACAAGTCATAATGCAGGATTAACTGAGGATCAAGTGTCACCGGACCTGAAATGTTAACTCTGTTTTTGCCTTCGCAGATGCTGCCAGATCTGCTGAACGTTTCCAGCAACTTTGTTTTTGTTCCTGATTGATAGCATTTTTATCTAGTATTTAACTCACTGCCACATCTCTTGTAGGCATACACGCCTTGAAGAAGTTTTCCTCCTCTCTCCAATGGGATTTCCAGTCCAATCTCTCTTCTTGCCCACCGACATTAATTTCACTGTCACTCCTGGTGTTTGACCAGATATTTGCTAAAACTCGTTTCCACAGCCATATCACATTCCTCAGTGACTGCCTCCGGCTCAGACTCACCCCATGTGGAATCCAACTGAATTTTCATCCTTGAAATAACAAGGTGTAGAGCTGGATGAACACAGCAGGCCAAACAGCATCAGAGGAGCAGGAAAGCTCATCCTTCATGTTTTGAATCCTCCCAGGATCACAGATATTTCCATGATGTTCAACGTTCCACGGATAGCTGCTCTCACTACATCCTGAAATCCATACTCAGTGTTACGTGGCGCCACATGCACACTCTCAGCCTTCCTCTCCAACAGCATCGCAACACACTGGCTCAGGGCTGCACCTCTCCGCAGTTCCACTTCATCCTCTGGCTCATTTGTCTTGCTAACAAGAAACTTTTTCTTTTCCTTTCAGGCATCAAGGCCCACAAAGTACAACAACTCAGAGATACTCATGGCCCTCTGGAACCTTCCTCTCCTCCCCTTCCCTCTGACTCCATCCTCTTCCCCCAACCCCACCTCATATCAGGTATTCACCATCCCCCCTAACCTTCCGCTCTACGATGCTGAACGCTCTGTACTCAGCAAAGGCCTCAGCTTTATTCTTCTGCGTCCCCACCTTAACAAATTTCGGGCATGGCATGACGCCAAACTCTTCTTCCGCCATCTTCACCTCTGTGCTCATTTCTTTGGACAAGAGACCTCTTCCTATCCCACAGACCCCTTTGCCCAGCTTCAACACTCTTCCTCCACCTGCACCCCTCTTTCCAGCCTTTTACCTGCACTCGATCTGTTCATTGAAAACTGTCGACATGATATTAGTCACCTCAATTTCTCTACCCCTCTCACGAAATCCAACCTATCTCCCTCCAAGCCATGACCCTGGCTTGTTATTAAGCCTGCCGGTAAGGGTGGTGCTGTTGTAGTCTGGCTTACTGACCTCTACCTTGCAGAGGCTCAGCGCCAACTCTCAGATACCCCCTCCTACCTTCCCCTGGGCCATGACCCCACCATGACACATCAGGCCATTGTATCTACTACTGTAACTGATCTCATTTCATCCGGTGATCTCCCCGATCTGCTTCCAAGCTGATAGTTCCCCAGCCCCACACAGCTCACTTCTACCTCCTCCCAAAAATCCACAAACAGGACTGTCTAGGCAGACCCATTGTTTCAGCCTGCTCCTGCCCCACAGAACTCATCTCTTCCTACCTTGACTCAGTCTTCTCTCCCCTGGTCCAATCCCTGCCCACTTACATCCACGATTCCTCTGACGTCTTATGCCAGTTTCAAAACTTCCTGTTTGCTGGTTTCAGCTGCCTCCTCTTTACGATGGACATGCAATCCCTTTACATGACCATTCCCCACCAGGAGGGTCTTAGGGCTCTCCACTTCTTCCTGGAGCAAAGACCTGAACCATCCCACCCACCACCACACTCCTTCGCTTGGCTGAGCTCGTCCTCACTCTCAACAACTTCTCTTTTAGTTCCTCTCATTTTCTTCAGGTAAGCGGGGTGGCCATGGGTACCCACATGGGCCCCAGTTAAGCCTGTTTCTTCATGGGGTACGTGGAATATTTTATGTCCCAGTCCTGTTCCGGCCCCCACCCACAACTCTTTCTCCGATACATTGATGGTATCATCAGTGCTAATTCTCTCTCTAGTCTGGAACTGAAAAACTTCATCAATTTCGCCTTCAATTTCCACCCTGCCCTGACTTTCATCTTGTCTATCTCTGACTTGTCCTTTCCCTCCTTTGACATTTCTGTTTCTTTTTCTGGGTATAGACTGGCTACTAATATCCACTACAAACCCACTGACTCCCACAGCCACCTGGACTATACATCCGCACACCACACTTCATGTAAAGACTCCATCCCATTCTCTCAGTTCCTCCCTCTCTGTCGTATATGTTCAGATGAGGCCAACTTCGACAATGGAGCCTCTGAAATGTCCACCTTCTTCCTCAACCGAGGATTCCCCAGCTCCTTTGTCGACAGGGCCCTCAACGAGGTTCAACCCATCTCCCGCACTTCTGCTGTCACCCCTTCTCTTCCCTCCCGCAACAGCAGTAGGGTTCCCCTTGTCCTTACCTACCATCCCACCAGCATCCACATCCAGAAGATCATCAGATGCCATTTCCGCCACCTCCAGCAAGATGCATATTCCCCTCCCTTGTCTTGTCCGCCTTCTGCAGGGACCGTTCCCTCCGGGACACCCTGGTCCACCCTTCCTTCACCTCACCTCCCCACAGCCCTATGACACCTTCCCCTGTAACCGGCGAAAGTGCGACACCTGTCCTTTTATCTCCTCCCTCCCCATTATCCAAGGACCCAAAAATACCTTCCAGGTGAAGCAACACATTTCCCAGAATCTAGTCTACTGCATTTGCTGCTCACGATGTGGTATCCTCTACACTGGGGAAACGAAGAGTAGACTGGGTGACTGCTTCGCAGAACATCTATGTTCCACTCGCAAAAAAGACCCTAAACTACCTGTTAAAAACCAAAAGAACTGCAGATGCTGTAAATCAGGAACAAAAACAAAGTTGCTGGAAAAGCCCAGCAAGTCTGGCAACATCTGTGAAGGAGAAAACAGAGTTAACGTTTCGGGTCTGGTGACCCTTCCTCTGTTTTCTCCTAAACTACGTGTCGCCTGCCACTTTAACACACCACCCTGTTCCCTGGCCAACATCTCTGTCTCTGGCTTGCTGTAGTGTTCCAGCGAAGCTCAACACAAGCTAGAAGAACAACACCTCATTTTCCGCTTGGGGACCCTACAGCCCTCCGGACTCAATATTGAGTTCAATAATTTTAGGGTCTAAACTCTCCCAAGTCCCAGCCCCCTACACAACACACCAGGCCTTGTTATCGCATAGCCTGCCACTGCACACCGCCTGTTGTTAGTCACCAATAGTCCCCATTAACAACTATTCACCCTCCCAGGCGGATCGTTATCAACTCTGTCTGTCCAACTGCTCTTCTCTCTCTTTAGGCTCTATCCTATTGTTTACTCCCTACCCCATCCCCTCCCATTTTTCTGCATATAAATTGATATTTTCCAAGCCACCATCAGTTCTGAGGATCAAGGATCACTGGACCTGAAATGTTAACTCTGACTTTTTCTTCACAGACGCTGCCAGACCTGCTGAGCTTTTCCAGCAACTTTGTTTATGTTCCTGATTTACAGCATCGACACTTCTTTTGGTTTTTAGTTAAGAATGACAACCTGATTCCCAGAAGCTATTCCAATAAGAGCAATTACAACTAAGGCAATAATGGTAAGATTAATTCAGTTATTTTTATGAACTACCAATTTATTACAATTGGATCAGGGATTTAACATTACCTTTAATTTTTTTCAGGACAAAAGCAGCAATCCACAATTGAAGTGTACTGTATGTCATTTGCAAACATGATACTGTACTGAGTTACAATCAGGCTCTCAAAGCAATGAATAAGGTATATTGTCACAAATACAGAATTAGGGCAATGGATTAGATTTCTGAATCTTTGCTACCAGAGCTTCCCTGATTGAATCTACCGGATTTTGTCTAATCAACTTGATCTATGGTCATGAAATAAACAATTTGTTAAAATTGATTCAGGAGAAATTCTCAAGGCAAAGGGATGAATCATCAATGTTGGATAATGTGTCTACGTGTCTACAGGGCCATTCTAGAGTGACACTAGCGTTTATCTTTTACGGAAAAGACTGATCCAGTTGGTATCCAAAATAAAAACCTAGTAAATTTAGCACCTTTTAGAGTTATTCACATTAACACCTCCAACAACTCCAGCAGCTTCGCCCATCATTGAGATTCCAAGTTCAGCGTGCTCATATGACAGCGTCAGGGAATTTCAACACCTATAGCTAAGGTCATGGTATACATGTATACTTACGTGACAAATATTCAGTGTTGAGCACACAATGGGCTCATAGCTAATCTTGTTAGTAACCTTGCACATCTTTTATAGTCTGAAAAAAAGCACACAATAAAATTATCTAATTAATTACATAGACAACAATTACTTCTATGAACAATCTTATTCAAAAACTAGTGGAATTCTTGAACATTTTTAATCAGTTGCTAAAGTTCAATGTAAAGCTGAACCAGGTTCAGAAAGCTAAACTCCAGAGAAAGGTATGAATAACCTTCAAAAAATATTAGTTGTTCGCTGTTGGATATTTAGTGTCCACTTCCAGGCACCACATCTTAGGACGGGCGTAAAGGCTTCAGAAAGGATCTAGAAAAAATTTCCAAGAATGGTTCGTGTATGAGGGACTTCAGTTACAAGTATGGATTAAATAAACTGTGGTTATAGTCTGTTTAGAAGTGAAGGTTGTGAGGAAATTTGATCGAGGTGTTCAAAATCATGAGGAATTTGGATAGAATACATCAGGAGATATTTTTCCTATTTATAAAATGTTCAAGCACCAGAGAATAGACATCAGTTTAAAATATTTTTCAAAAGAACCTTAAACAACATGAAGAAAAGCATTTTATATAACAAATTGTTATACTTTGAAATGCTGTATCAGAAAGGGTTACGGAGAAAAAGTTAAATATTGAATAATTAATTAGGTACATGAAAGAAAAAAAGTGCATAGCTATGGGAAGAGACTGAGAATTTGTACTTGAATAAACTATCTTAAAGGTAAAGTCACCACAGTCTTACTACACCACAGGGCTATTTTCTCAATACAGAGACAGAGAGAACTAGTGATGACCTGAGGGTCACTACACCTGAGGTGAGGGGAAAGGTTAAGGAGAATCTTTCATGGGAACCTCAACCAGCGTGGGAATTGAATCTATGCTGTTGGCATCATTCCATGTTACAAACCAGCTATCCAGCTAACTAAGCTAACTGACCCTCTAAACTATTGAACAGAATATAAAACAGAATTTTTAATTAAAATCAAGATCTATTAAATTTGAAAAAAATATGTACTGATTTCACACGCTCAGAATGTCTCAGATTGCTTTTTAATGAAGTAATTTTTACGTGTGGTTGTTATTTTAAGTGTGTTACTAAATCAGCAAAAACACTTTTTCAAGCACACCATGAAGGAGATGCAACTTACACCTTATTTCCAGCAGAAATTATATGATGCATAGACAGGTGTCAGCCTGAAATCCAATCTAAAATCATGAAACTTGAGACCTGTGAACAATAGTTCATAATGCAACTTCTTGTTGAAACCTGGCAAATTCCAACCAGTTCTGTCATCATCTGTCTGGTAGATCTTCAGATGGGAGGGAAAGAACTGGCAATGATGACTCTGTCTGGCACTTGTTAGAGTATTTTGTAATGCCAGAGGGAGCACTCTTACCCTTTTGGGCTTTGCAGAAAAATAATATAAATATGATCAAGGGATAACAAGGTGCAGAGCTGGATGAACACAGCAGGCCAAGCAGCATCATAGGAGCAGGAAAGCTTGACGTTTCGGGCATAGATCCTTTTTGAAGTGACCTTCCGAGCCCCATTAAAGATGATGGGTTACAGTGCTGGAAATCTAGACAGGGGATGTACAATTCGTACAATGCCCAAATTTGCACTAATATCAATTCGGTCCTACATTCTCATTTTTGGGATACCAAATGCCCAATTCAGGCAAACACCCTGCCCTCCAAAGGTTGTCAGTTATAAATTTCATACCCAGTGCATTTCTGCGAGTGAGTGAGCATGGCTGAATTATGTCCAGAACCTAAAGAACCAAGAAACTATCACATAGAGCCTCCAACTAACAGTAACAGATCATAAGTTGTAACTCTTTCAGTTTTGTTTTAGACTGGCAAGAACATAATCTCATAGCAAATTAATTATTTCTAAATTGTCCTCCAACCTGTAAAAACTTCAGCATCGACAACAACTTAAATTCAAATTTGGAGGTATACTGCAGTTTCTTTGTAATCATTTGGACTGTATCCTGGAATTCCTTATCCAATATTCTAGAAAAATTATTATGCAGGAGGCACTATCACCTTAGATGTTGCAGTGGTTCACTGAGGCATCAAGTAAGTGAGACATCTTAAACCTCAGGCACTCATGCATGTTATGATGATTGTCCTGAGGATTAGAATGCGGGAGAACAATGCAGGGCAGTGCTATTGTGAGTAAACATGAAACATATGTAGTGTTTTCTTCTTAAAAATCATCATCTGTTAGGGTCTGTGGAGTGGTGAAGGTTGTCCAATGATGAAAATGCATGGCATGGTGGCTCAGTGGTTAGCGCTGCTGCCTCACAGTGCCAGGGACCTGGGTTCAATTCCACCCTTGGGTGACTGTCTTAGTGGAGTTTGCGTATTCTCCTTGTGTCTGTATGGGTTTTCTTCAGGTGCTTTGGTTTCCTCCTACAGTCCAAAGATGTGCAGGGTAGGTGAATTGGCCATGCTAAATTGCCTGTAGTGTTCAGGGATGTTTGGTTAGGTGGATTATAGGGGAATGTGTCTAGGTGGGATGCTCTGAGGGTCAGTGTGGACTTGTTGGGCTGAAGGGCCTGTTTCCACACTGGAGGGATTCTGCGATCTGCTGCTTTTTTATTGCAAAGACTCTTTTTGCAAAACAGATAAAATGCCAATGACACAAGTTGAGGAAAATATGCAGCTCCACACCCTGAGGCATTGTTACTTAATGAGTTGGAATGGGAAAAGGACCAATAAATCTGGATTTCAACCTTGTTTGGCATAATCCATGTAAAAAAGACATGTTTCATGTTATATTTGGCAAAACACAAGACAGTTTAAAGGTGCTGTCTCATACCTGTGGACAGAAAAAGTTGGAGCATGGCCAGGCAGTCAAAGGCACTGGATTAAGGGTCAGTGACTTCAAATAAAGACTCAACTCCCATCTGTCCCAGAGGTATGTCATAACAAGCCTGAAAAGCAATTTAAACGGGAGGAGATGAAATCTGTATGAGATGAGTAGAGTTTGTTGATCAGATATTTCTAATCAACCTGTTCAGGTATGTCTGGATTATGGTGAGATTTGGAGCCTGGTTTTCAAGCTCAGAAGTAGAAACACCACCACGACACTGTGGAGCCCCCAGAATGTTTTGTATTCTGTTCAGATTGCAGGAAAAGTACTTTTAAAATTGCATTTACCCTAATTGTTACACACTTAAGGAATATATTGACATGACACTAAGATGTCATGTTGCTGTTATGCTACAGTATCACTTTGACAACTGGTATTTAGTAATACCAGCAGACAGAAACAAATTATAGTGCTTGTCTGTATCAGGTTATCTTGGGAAAAAAGGCATAAGATCATTGACCATGTCCTTCTATGATGCTTCCACCTGTATTTTAATCATAAGATTATACAAAACAAGAGACTATTTGGTACATCATGTGTAGTCCATTCTTGCAAGAACTATCCAACTGGTCGCACCATCCAAAGCACTGTTTTTATCCCCTTATAGCATATACAAAACTGTGCATTCTGACTGAAATAAAGAAAAGAACTGAAATCTGAAACCAGAAACAAAAATTACTTGAGAAACTCAGAAGATCTGAAGAAGTGCAATTGGATTTGAAAAATTAAGCTTTCTCTCCAAAGATGCTGCAACACCTGATGAGTTTCTCCAGCAATTTCTGTATTTGTTTCTGCTCTCTGACTTCTGACTGATGCAGGGATTTCTAATGTTAGAAAATCTAATCTTCCAAAGATTAGAAGCAAAGATGATTCCAAACACAGCTAGTACTCTTGTGAAATCTTTTGGTTTAAAACATTCCCTTCAATGAGTAATGATGTCGTAGCCATTTGAAACTGGAATAATGTGAGAGCATGTCCTACTTCATACAATAAGTTTGACAAACCAAAGTTACAATGCAAAGGAAAATCCATTTGCAATGTGCAATTTACAATGGTTGCATCATGCATGTAGCGTGAAGTGGGAGGAGAACACTTCACTTTAAATAAAAGCAGTATGATATAAGGGCATTGTGTCTTCACAAAATGAAAGCCAATAGGTCAAAAGACTTCCTATGTGGCTTCTGTTCAGACAGGAACAATATTTCGAGGAAGTTACTTAAAAATATAAACAGAATTCCCAGGTGCCGACTACTCCTCACCATTTCAATGGAAAAGATTTTAAAAATAATGACTACGAGACATGTTGACTCCATGAAGCTGAAAGTCATTCAGTGAGGATGGTCATAACTGCAAAGCTGATTGACTGCCAAGCATTCACCCATTGTGCTTTAACTACATTGGCTCCGAACCACTGTGTGGACTAAGGGATACATGGCCTGCGCCAGAGTAGAACTTTAACAGCTCTTCAGTGTCCTATTCACCATTGATAAGGGGTCAGATGAAAAGTCTCTCAGGCTGAAACAATGTTCCCTTGAGTATATAATGGAGAGAAGCTCAATAGTGAATGACACAGACATGGCTTCTATTTCTCAGGTGATGGCTCCAGTCCTTGTATACATGGCTGTATGAATGAAGGGCAAACATGTCTGTGGCCCTCTGGGAGGGTATTTCATGATGTTGAAATACATTAAATTCAAGATTTGACCAGGGCTATGTACAAGATGTTCCGTTGACAAAAGTGCTCAGGCTTGAGGGGGCAGTTGCACAGTATATGCTAAACAGATTGATCCCTGTAATTTGTTCATAGCTCACTTCATGCATATATGAAGGTCAGTCAAATCAATCCTGCACTTTTATCAACTCTGGTGCAGCTGAGGACTAGGCAAAAGGTGGCCCAGTGTCACATACAGCTAAAGCCACTGCACCAAGATGCAGCAGCCTCAGAGGGATGGTAACAGCATCGACACTACCTGATGGGTTGACATTTACAAACAAGAAATTCACAACTTATGCCTAACATTCAATACTACACAAGGTAAAATGGTCAGAAATGCCATTGTTAATGATCTGGCACCATAAATCTGCCACCAATTTCAGAACAATGTTTCAGGCGTTGGTCCTGAATGCTCATTAAGCAACAGCTGACAAAGGCATCCTCACTGGATAGCCGTGACACTCAGGTCTCCACATCATTGCAGACTCTACCTCAGACCTTCCTGGTAATTTGTCTACCTCTCCTCAAAGAAGTGAACGTTCTTATGTGCGGTAACCCAGTGTCTGTCATCTACTCCCTCCTGTTGTGACTGTTCTTCTCCATTGACAAACATTATGATTGAGTGGCATTCCAATGTGTGCATAACCACTTTATGCCTACGTAGGACAGCTCCCGGAATCTCCCCAGTGAGAGATTGATACTTACTCTATCCTGCAATCGTATAGCATTCACAGCATGAACCCACACATTCAATCCATATGTTGCATCCAAATGCTTCCAGACCCTGGACAATGACAGTATGAAAAGTTTTATCTCATATCATTTTGCCTTTTTTGCTAATTACTATAAATCTGTGCTCTTTTGTTCCCATCATTTGACAAGTGGGAACATTAGAACATAGAACATAGAACAATACAGCGCAGAACAGGCCCTTCGGCCCTCGATGTTGCGCCGACCTGTGAACTAATCTAAGCCCATCCCCCTACACTATCCCATCATCATCCATATGCTTATCCAAGGACTGTTTAAATGCCCCTAATGTGGCTGAGTTAACTAAATTGGCAGGCAGGGCATTTCACGCCCTTACCACTCTCTGAGTAAAGAACCTGCCTCTGACATCTGTCTTAAATCTATCACCCCTCAATTTGCAGCTATGCCCCCTCGTACTAGCCGACATCATCATCCTAGGAAAAAGACTCTCACTGTCCACCCTATCTAATCCCCTTGTATGTCTCTATTAAATCCCCTCTTAGCCTTCTTCTCTCCAATGAGAACAGACACAAGTCCCTCAGCCTTTCCTCATAAGACCTTCGCTCCAGACCAGGCAACATCCTGGTAAATCTCCTCTGCACCTTTTCCAATGCTTCCACATCCTTCCTGTAATGGGGCGACCAGAACTGTACGCAATACATTCTCTCCATATGTGCTCTGTCAGATCCTTATCATTTTGGATACTTCTATCAGATACCCTCTCCTCCTTCTCCACTCCAAGGGGAACAATTTCTCCAATCTATTTTTTTAACTGAAATTACCATTCCCAGGAGCCATTCTCAAAACCTCTTCTGCACTCTCTCCAATGCCTTCATTTCTTTCCTGAGGTGTGGTGGCCAGAACTGGACACAATTCTCCCGAAAAGCTAAATCAGTGTCTTATATTAATTTCAAACAATCTCCTTGCTCTTGTACTCTGCCACTCTTAGTAAAAACTGGGATACTACACTTTAACTGCACCTGCACCACTTTGGAGTTGTACCCTATATTCATATTCCCTTTCTATGCTGTTCTTATCAAAATATATCACGTCGCACTACTCACACGGAACTGCATCTGCCACCTATCTATCTACTCACCAACTTGCCTATGTCCTTAATGTTTTACTTTATTCTCCTCACTGTTTATAATGTTTCCAAGTTTAGTGCCATCTGCAAAGTTCAGAATTTTGCCCTGTTCTTCAAGGTCTAGAGTTTTAATACATATCAGGAAAAGCACTGAACAAAGTCCCAACACTGAACCTTGGAAAATTATACTACAAACCTCTCCAGCTGAAAAACATCAAATAACTATTCTGTAATACCTACCAATTTTGTACAATTTTTGTAAACTTTGCTAATATCCCTTTACATCCACAAGTTCCCACTTTGCTCACGGGTCCATTGTGTGACACAGTATCACACAGCTTCAGGAAGTCTTTGTACACCACACCAAAAGTAGTGATCTGATCAATCCTCTCTGCTCCATTTTAAAAAAAATTCTAGAGAGTAGTTAAATATGATCTTCCATTATGAGATCAATGCTGGCTTTCTTCAATTTCACATGTTTGTTCATGAAACTATTATTTTGTCCCAACTTATTGTTTCAAGATCTTTTCCAATCACCAAAGTTAAACAAAATGGTTTGCATTTGCTTGGTTTATCCTTCCACATTTTTTTCTTCAACGGCTGAATGTTTGCCATTTTCCAGTCCTCTGGCACTAAACTGAGTCAAAGGAAGACTGAAAAATTATTGCCAGTGTTCTTGGTTTCTGCAGTGTCTCCTCTCACTTCTTTCGGTATCCTCAGATGCATCTCATGCAGATTTGGTGCGTCGTCAACATGAAGTACATACAGTCTGTCCAATATCTCCTTTTCACTGCCTCATCAGGACCCAGGCAGTAATTCCCATGAGAAAGATAGATGCAAAGTATTCCTTTATTGCGTTAGCAATGCTTTCTGCTTCCTTGTTTTAAAAGCTGTTTTTGGTCCCTAGTTAGCACTACTTCTCCTTTTGCCACCATTTTATTATTTACACACCAATGAAAGACTTTGAAATTCACCCTTATGTTAATTGCTACTACTGTCTTTTCAGACATCCCCTTTGCTTCTTTAATTGGCTTTTCCAACATATTTCTGAATCTTCTATTTCCAGCCCGGTCCTTGATTGTATTTTTTGACCTGATATGTGTCATAAGCACATTGTTTCTTCTTTATCATAATTATATACATTTTTGTCATCCAAGCCCTGGATTTGTTTGCTGTACCTTTCCCATGTAAGGGATTATGTTTTCAAGCTGCCAGAGCAATATTTTGGTTGAAGGTTCCCCTAATTTTCCTGCCAGATTTTGATTATACTTTATTTAACATATAACCAGGCTTAGTCCACTAAGATTGGCTGTTTGAGCCTGCTTCACCAGTCAGTTAGATCATGGCTGATCGACCTCAATGATGCTTTCCTGTACTTTCTCTAAATGCCTTAACAGTCGTTGGCTTCAGAAATTTATTGATTTCTATCTTGAACATGCTGACACAGCTCTCTGGGGTAGGGAATTCCCAAAATTGCAGCAAGACATCTTTACTCCTGTACTCAAATCCCCTTGAAATGTACGCCAATATGCTGTTTCCCTTCTTAATTGCTTCTTGTACCTGTCTACTCGGTAAAAGTGCTACTTTTAGTGACACATGGACAAGGATACCTAACCCCCTACAACACATACAATTCCCAAACACTCACCATTTAAGAAATATTCTGTTTTTCTGTTATATGTTGGCAAATAATTAACTTTACACTCGTTCATGTTACGTTCCATCTTTCATGTTCTAACCCATTTACTTATCCTATCCAAGTCATTTCAAAGCCTCCTTGTATGTTTCTCACAACTTAAATTTCTATCCACTTCGGTGTTGTCAGCAAATTTGAAAATATTAAAGTTGGCCTTGTTATGATCCAAGCTCATGTTATTAAAAGAAAAGTCAGAACCAGGACTGAAATCCAGCTTAGTAAATAACTTTTTTTTTGTTTACACAGTGGTGTAGAGTCTGCTTTAGGAATGAGATGTAAGTTTATGAAGCAAAAGAAATTAAGATAAAATGGAATAAACCATTTACGTATAACAGAGATAAAAGGTACTGCAGATGCTGGAGAATCCGAGATAACAAGCATGGGGCTGGATGAACACAGCAGGTCAAACAGCATCATAGGAGCAGGAAAACTTGACGTTT
>JAHRHZ010000075.1:23933635-23970815 GCA_024137785.1 Ginglymostoma cirratum
GATGCTGCTTGACCTGCTGTGTTCATCCAGCCCCATGCTTGTTATCTCGGATTCTCCAGCATCTGCAGTACCTTTTATCTCTGTTTCTCTGTCTTGATCATTTGATCTAAGAAAGTCTTATTCTAATGTATTAGAATTAGAATCCCTACAGTGTGGGAACAGGCCCTTTGGCCCAACAAGTCCATACCGACCCTTGGAGCATCCCACCCAGACCCATTCCCCATAACCCACACACCCCTGAACACTATGGGCAATTTAGCATGGCTAATCCACCTAGCCTGCACATCTTTGGACTGTGGGAGGAAACTGGAGCACCCGAAGGAAACCCACGCAGACACGGGGAGAATGTGCAAACTCTGCACAGACAGTCACCTGTGGCTGGAATCAAACCCGGGTCCCTGGTGCTGTGAGGGTGCAGTGCTAACCACTGACCCACTGTGCCGCCCCATTGGTGGCATAGTGGACAGTGAAGAAGGTTATCTAAGAGTACAACAGGGTCTTGATCAGCTGGCCAATGGGCCGAGGAATGGCCCACGGAGTTTAATTTAGATGAATGCGAGGTGTTGCATTTTGGTAAGACAGACCAAAATAGGACTTGCATAGTTAATGGTAGGGACCTGGGAAGTGGCGTCAAACAGAGAAACTGAGGTATTTGGGTACATAATCCCTTGAAAGTGGCATCACAGGTAGACAGGGTGGTGAAGAAGCATTTGGTATGCTTGCTTTCATTGGTCAGAACACTGAGTCTAAGAGTTGGGATGTCATGTTGCAGCTGTACAGGACATTGGTGAGGCCACTTTTGGAGTACTGCGTACAGTTCTGGATACCTTGGTATAAGAAGGATATTACTAAATTGGAGAGGATGCAGCAAAGATTTGCAAGGATGTTACTAGGACCAGACAGTTTGAGTTATAAGGAGAGGCTGGATTGGCTCCCTGGATCGTAGGAGGTTAAGAGGTGAACTATAGAGATTTATTAAATCATGAGGGTAGTAAACAAGGTGAACAGCAAAGGTCCTTTCTCTAGTCATAGAGTCATACAGCACAGAAATAGACCCTTCAGTCCAACCAGTCCATGCTGAACATAATCCCAAACTAAACTAGTCCCATCTGCCTGCACGTGGCCCATATTACTCCAACCTTTTTCTATTTGTGTACTTATCCAAATGTCTTTTAAACGTTGCAATTGTACTCACACTCATTCCTCAGGAAGTTCATTCCACACATGAACCACCCTCTATGTAAAATATTTGCCCCTCATGTCTTTTATAAATCTCACTCTTGTCACATAGTCTTGAAACTCCCAATCCTAGGGAAATGACAACTACCATTAACTCTATCTATACCTCTCATTATTTTATAAATATATATCAGATCACCTCTCAAACTCCTACGGTCCAGTGGAAAAAGTCCCAGCCCATCTAGCCTTTCTTTATAACTCAAACATTCCATACCCGGCAACATCCTGGTAAATCTCTTCTGAACACTTCCCAGATAACTAATATCCTTCCATAGCTGGGCGACCAGAACCAAACACAATATTCCAGAAGAGGCCTCTCTGATGTCCTGTACAACCTCAACATGACTTCCCAACTTCTATACTCAAAGGACTGAGTAATGAATGCAAGCGTGCCAAATGCTTTTTTAACTACCCTGGCTATATGTGATGCAAACTTCAGAGGATTATGTACTTGAATCATGGTGGGGGAGTTCAAAACTAGAAGGCATAGTTTTAAGGTGAGAGGGAAAAGATTTAAAAGGAACCTGAAGAGCAACATCTTCTCACAGACGATGGTGCGTTTATGGGATGCACTGCCAGAGAAAGTAGCAGATGCAGGTACAGTTACAATATTTAAAAGACATTTGACAGATACATGAACAGGACCAAGCATAGGCGAATAGGACTAGTTTAATTTGGGAAACCTAGTTGGCATGAATGAGTTGGAGCGAAATTTTTGTTTCCATACTGTATGACCATATGACTCAATAACATCAATATAAAACTCATGTTTTTCATCTGCTGTGCTTAACACAAAATGGAAGAAGATAAAGGATAGTGATTAGTGTAAGCTCAAACTAAAAGTCCAAAGAACCAATAGAAATTGGTTCTCAGATTGAGGGTGAGTTGCTGGATCAAAGGGAAAACAGCATTTAGAACGACTGCCAGCAGTCATTTCTGGGATGGGGGTTAGAACAGTCACGATTGAGGTGATTGTGACACTCTTAGAATGAGGGATCTCAGGGTATTTGGGGATGACAGCAATATTGCATTTCCTGATTTCACAAGAAGAATGTAATCATCTCTTCATCAGCCATATGAAAAATGAAGAATGTAGAGTTCTTAGTCCTGTCTTTGTTCATTGATTGATTGCTGTAAAGGACCCCTCAAATAGTCTTTACTACATTCATTATATCTTAGAGATTTAATGCTGATGTTAAGAGACCTTAAAAAGGGCTACATGAATTTAGTAGTAAGACCACCACTTGTGAAGATTGAATGAAGACTGCATCATTGCTGAGTTAAACAGGGAGGCAATGGCCTAGCAATATTATCACTGGACTGTTAATCTAGAAACTTAGCTAATGTTCCAGGGACCTCAGTTCACATCCCACCAGGGCACTTGGTAGAATTTGCATTCAACAAAGAATCTGGAATTAACGATGATCGTGAAACCATTGCCAATTGTCAGGAAAAAAACCATCTGGTTCGTTAATGTCCTTCAGGAAAAGAAATCTACTATCCTTACTTGGTCTGGCCTATATGTGACTCCAGACCCACAGCAATATGGTTGACTCTTAAATGCCCTCTGGGTAGTAAGGATTAGGCAATAAATGCTGATCCAGCCAGGGACGCCCACATCCTATGAGTGAACGTAAAAAATATTGGTAAGCCCTACAGCCATTTAAGACTCAAGAAGTAAACACAATGCTTGTCAACAGCTACAAATCTCTGCAGGTACATAATATTTTGTTTAGTCTTTTCTTCCTAATAATTATATATTTATACAAGAATGATAAATCATTTGTTTTTTAGATTTTTTTTCCCTTATGCCTAATATTTTGCATTATTTCCCTTATGCCTTATATTTTGCATTATTTTGCACAGGAGTATGTTCCTTCTGAGCTACATTCAATAATACAAGATTCATAAGGACAGATGCAGCGGGCACTCCAGCTTATACTAATCTCGTTATCGACTCAGACTAAGCGATTGGGATGAGTTTAGTACAATTCTTCAGTATAAAACAGCTGAATTACAGCAACTGAATATGTAATAGGATGCATAATAACATATTATTAGGTCTTATGTTCAATCTAAATCAAACTGTGCTCACAGTTACAGAGACCTCTGCCACTAACAGCTGCAGATATACTGAAGCTGCTGCTTTTCAGTGTGATTCCACAACCATCCAATGTAATGTCATAGGGGATAGGGAGAAAGAGTCAGGGTTTGCAACTCTTTTCCCTATGTCAGTGTTGCTGGCAAGGTCAGCATTATTTCCCTATTCCTAATTAGCCTTGGGGAAGTGATAGTGAGCCAACTTCTTGAACCGCTGCAGTCCTTCTTGTATATATACGGCTGCAGAAACACAAATAAGAGAGTTCCAAGTTTTGGAAGCAACAGTAGTGTAGGAAGTGTGATAAAGATCCAAGCCAGGAAGGTGTTTCTTATAAATACAGATAAACCGAGTCTACACCGCACCATGGGCTAGGCTTGCAGCCACCATCATCTTTAAATGAGATCTACAGGGTATATTTGGTTCATCATGGTTTAAAAAAAACTTACTGGGAAAACTAGAAGATGATCTTGTATTGAACAGAAGTAGTTAATCATAATAGTTTGTTGCCAATTATGCAAGCAGTTAGTTAAAGTTTGTATTTATATGGTAGATACTCTATGAGGCAACTAAATGAAATCTGCACCACGGCTCACCATGTTGCATGTACAATTAAACTGAGTCTGCATCTCACTATGGGTTAGATTTACTGCCCCATCCTCTCTTCAATGTAGGGATCTACAATGCCTGCTTTATCTAGTCTAGGTAAAGAATAAGCACTTACTGGTATAACTAGAAGAGGTTCCTGTAATGAACATATTAATAAATGTTAGTAACTAGTTAAAGGCCAAATCAATATGATAAACATTGCTACAGAGCTTAGCATGTTAGCTCATTAGTTCTTGTTAGTTCTTACTCCTCTGAGATCCTAAGCTATTCTGCCTACTATATATTTGACATCATCATCATGCTGCTTAAGATGTTCCATTGGGTAAATACATTCAGACACTTACATCCATATACAACTGTGTTTGGCTCTGAGGGGAACTTGTAGTTGGTGGTGTTCCCATATATCTCCTGTCCTTGCCCTACTGGATGATAGAAGTTGCAAATTTGGAGTATATCAGTTGCTAAATTACATCTTGCAGATAGTACGAGCTGCATCATTCTGGAGCTAGTGAATGTTTTATGTTGTCAATGGGATGTCAATTAAGCATCCCATTTGGCTTTTAGTTTCTTGAATGATTTGGAGCTGCACTCTCCCAAAAAGTGGTACATATTCCATCACATTCCTGACATGTGCCTTGTAGGTAGTCTTCGGTAAGTCAGCAAGGGAGTTACTTGCCATAGATTTCCCAGCCTCTGATATACTGTTGTAGCTGTGGTATTTTTATGACTAATCCAGTTCAGTTTTTGGTCGTTGTTAATTCTTGATTGTTTATGCAGGGATTCAGCTTTGGCAATGATAGTGGTAAACTTACCTGCCTGTTTCCCATAATCCTTGAAGCTTTCAATGATGTCGTCTCCATGGTTTTCTGGGAGGAGAATTCAGTATCCTGATGATAGGAAAAGGTGAAGTCACTGTAGTCTTATTTGACCATAGAGCGACTCTGTCACCAAAATGTATTAGCCTGTGTTAAATTGAATTGATTTTCAGTCTTTCCGTTGCACCAGTTAGTCTGTGTCATGAAATCTATTGCTGCGCTTCTTTGTGTTTATATCATTTCTATATCCTGTGTCATCTGTAAACTTTTAAATTAAACTCTGTATTCTGAAGATAATGTTATTAATATGTATTAAAGAACAGCAGTCCTAGGAATACTGTGCTATGCTTTCCTCCAACCTGAAAGTTTATAGTTCACCACTGCACTCTGCTTTCCATTGTTTAGTCAATTGTGTGCACCCTTTAATCGTAACGGGCTTTAGATTTGCTCACCTCACAATTCAGAAGTACTTTGAGATAACAAGCTGTGGGGCTGGATGAACACAGCAGGTCAAGCAGCATCATAGGAGCAGGAAAGCTTCACGTTTCGGGCCTAGACCCTTCATCAGAAATGGGGGAGGGGAAGAGGGTTCTGAAATAAATAGGGAGAGAGGGGGAGGCGGATAGAGGATGGATAGAGGAGAGGAGGCGGAGGCGGCGGAAAAACTGCTCAATATCCAAGCGTGAGCGGTATTCGTTGATATGTGGGTGGAGGGGGACAAAGGTGAGCCCTTTACTGAGGACTGACCATTCGTCATCAGTAAGGGGGAGGTCTGGGGGGATGGTGACGACTCGGAAGGCTTGAATGTGGATTGTAGTCCATTGGGGATGATCTGGTTCCATAGAAAGGTGATGTGGCTGTAGTACCTGGTTTGCTTCAGGACGTGGTCGAGCAGTTTCAAGGCCGAAGAGATTATGAGGGAGTTTCAGTGAGAGAGAGATTCCCTGAGGTTTGTCCGGAGGGAGGAGGGTAACTTCTTCAGGGTAGGCATCCTTAGAAGAGGCTTCACAGTGGGCTTAAAAATTGTATCAGAGATAAAAGGTACTGCAGATGCTGGAGAATCCCCTGCTCCTATGATGCTGCTTGACCTGCTGTGTTCATCCAGCCCCACAGCTTGTTATCTCAGATTCTCCAGTATCTGCAGTACCTTTTATCTCAGAAGTACTTTAAATGGTTTTTTAAACTTCATATACACAATGGCACTATCCTCTGCTACTTCTCAAATCATTCAATCAAAATAGCAAAATTTATTAGCTCCCACTTTTCCAAATATTTATAAATTTTGGCGCAGATAATAATTAGAAATGCTTCTCCACTATTGTGTTTGGTTGATGGGCTTGCAGTTGCCAGATTTATCCTTCTCCCCTTTTTGAAATAGGAAATAACATTTGTAATCTTTGCAATCCGCTGGAACTACTCCATGTTTGGAAAGTTTGGAGGATTATGGTGGAGGCCACAATCTTCTTGTACTCCTCTTTTCACTTGAAGCATACCCGATTGTCCCTCTTCTACTCTGATGTTTACTATGTCTTAACCCTTAATGAGATGCTCAGAGACCTTTTGGTATGTGGAATTAATGATGTAACCATGTAAAAGTGTCTGCTAGCTGAAGCCCAACTGGACTTCAAACAGGCACTACAACTGCTTTGTCATTAGAAAATGCAGCATGTGGAACGTGTAAGTTACAGGGTATGCTAATGGAAATGGACACCCTCACCAGGCCGATTAATCAGACAAACAGGAAGGAAACTAACAACAAGAGTACATGAACGCCGACTGGCTACAAAAAACGGACCCTAGAGTTTAAAAACCAGGCGGGAAAACACACCGACGCTTCATCAGAGGCTGCACTGAGGATGTTACCAAGCACGGTAACGAAACGTCTGCGGAACAACAAACCAGCTCGGCGAGCCAACCAACCTCAACAGACCGATTAAGCTTGGGGGACATCACTTGAGTGAATGCAATGCATAGCCTCATTCGGGACATATCCTGAACAGAGGGAATCTAGCTCAGCCTACAGCAAAACCCCAAATCAAAGCCAAGCCTCAGCCAAACAGTTAACATTTTCTTAGGATCCAGATCTGCAAGGAATGTAGTACTGCCATCGTGTAGACTTGACATAGCAGAAGAGTCCCACTAAGCCTGAATTGAATAAGAGAACTCACAGGCCAGTATCCAGAACAGTGCACACCCTGGAAAGCCCACCTACATCTGGTTGGAACAGTTAGATTACTTAGTGACAGCCAAATCAGAAGCAATCAGAATAAACATCTGGTTAAATGGTCACCCGGTTTTAATGGAGGTTGAAACCAGCACATCTGTATCAGCGATCGCAGAACCAGTCTTTAACAAAATTCACGCTGGACTCTGGACCTTAAGTTTGCATGAGACCTTGGCTATACTGGGAACCTATAACAGGGAACCTTTACAGACTAGGGGTACAACTTTGATTCCATTCTCTTATCAGAGGCAGCTAATTTGGTTACCACTGATTGTAATAAAAGACTCAGGCCCAACCCTGAGAACGATTCACCTTGATTGGCTGAACATTTGTCAATTGCGCAATGGCTACCTAGCCCTTAGTAAATACCCGAAAGCTTTTCAAGAATGCCTAGAAACTATCAAAGGAGCCAAAGCCACCTTGCATGTTGACCAGGAAACAGTTCCATGATTCTGCAAGGCTTGCCCAGTGTTATTTGCTTAAAGTACAGGCAGAAATCAGGAGGCTGGAAAGCGAAGGAATCATCAGACCAGTAACAATTTGCAGAATGAACAGTACCAATCATTCTGATTGTGAAGCCCAGCAGGTCGGTTCACCTTTGTGGGGATTTTAAACAAAATGGTAAACCACTTCTTGCAGCTGAATAAATATCCAATCCCTCACATAGTGGACTTATACACAATGTTGGTGGGGGAGCTGTTCGTCAATAAGCTGGACATGAGACATGCTTACCTGTAATTGGGGTTACATGAGGATTCCCAGAAGTATGCTATAATTAATGCCCATAAGGGTTTGTACCAGTATATGAGACTGTGATTTTTGGCAGCATCAACCTGTGCCATTTTTCAGCAGATGATGGAGAACATTTTACAAGATCCACACCAGATTGCCATTTATCTGGATGATGTGTTAAAAACAGGGAAGACCAATAAAGAGCATTTGGAGAACTTGGTCACGGTTCTTAGACATTTCTCCAAGGTAGATATATGCCTTGGAAAGGAAAAATGTGTGCTCCAGACACCACAAGTGACCTACTTGGGCTACAGAGTTGATAAGACCAGGAAGATAAAGCAAGGAAATGGCCCTGCATGGGTAAGAGGTATGGTTGACGCAAGGTCAGGTCGAGTCACACACAAAGTTCAGGTAGGTGAGGCAGTCCTGAACAAGCACGTGGACCCTATGAAAGCTGCAAACTCACAAACAGGGCAGGAGCAAACCATACCTGCACCCCCAAAACACCCAGAAAGGCTTTTGAAACCCATGGGTTCTCCCCCTCTATCTAGCGTTGAAGAAACATCAGAGTCTGAGACGGACACGATGGATGTCATATCCTTGATGCTTTTACCGCCTGAAGAAGAGGATGAATTTCTTTTGAGATGCTCTGGGTGCGGGAAGCGGGCTGCAATCTGGTACATGATGCCTGTATCAGAAACTGAGTCATTGGAATCGGACCCGGTGCAAAAACGCCCCAGGAGAGGCTACAAGAAAAAGAGCAGACCTATGTCCCCAGACTTAGGAGGGGAGGGATTCAGTGATTGTAATGAGATAGAATATGAGTTCCCTGATTGGACCAGGTTAACAGCCCCAGTCAGGGAGCCCTAGCTGACAAGTATAGACAGGAGTGATAGAGGTTCTGTTCACTCTGAGAGCTGGCTCTGAGGAAGCTGGCCATGTGTAAATAAAGGGTGATTTCGTGATGAGATACCAGCCTTTGTGGAGTTATTACACCCGCTGTCTCGGGAAAGCAGCCAACATAATCAAAGACACCTCCCACCCCGGTTATATTCTCTTCTACCCTCTTCCAACAGGCAGAAGATATAAAAGTTTGAAAACACGTACCAACAGATTCAAGAACAGTTTCTTTCCTGCTGTTTCAGACTTATGGACAAATCTCTCATACATTAGAGTTGATTCTTCTCTGCACCTTCCCTGTAGCTGTAAAACTGTATTCTGAGATAACAAGGTGCAGAGCTGGATGAACACAGCAGGCCAAGCAGCATCAGAGGAGCAGGAAAGCTGACGCTTCGGGCCTAGACCCTTCTTCAGAAAATATTCTGAAGAAGGCTCTAGGCCAGAAACGTCAGCTTTCCTGCTCCTCTGACGCTGCTTGGCCTGCTGTGTTCATCCAGCTCTGCACCTTGTTATCTCAGATTCTCCAGCATCTGCAGTTCCTACTATCTCTGAAACTATATTCTGCATTCTGTTCTATTACCCTGATGTACTTTTGTAAGGTATGATTTGTCTGGATAGCAGCAGTACAATACTTTTCACTGTACTTCAGGACGTGACAATAATAAATCAAATCAAATTTGTTCATACTACGATTGTCAAACCACTTCAATGATATAATTATTTCTCTTAAGAATAATATATGAGTATTGAAAAAAATTGGGCTGGAATTAATGCTATTTGCACTAAGTGTAGAGGCTGGCATATCCAGCGATGACCAAACACCTGTATCCACCAATAAGAAAATCCAGCAGATAAAGTTCTGAGTGGGTATTTGAGTGCTGTTAAATTGGCTTCTCAGCCCATCAGGTGCTTCAACACTGAAGTCTCATCACCACCTGAAGCTGCTGGCCAATCAGACGCTAGCATCCACTGAGAGCTGGCAAGCATCATCAGCGAACCAGGCACTGGGTCATGAAGAGCTACACCGGAATAAAGATGTTTTTTGATGTGATTTGATTTGATTTATTGTAGTCATGTGTACCTATGTAGACTGAAAAGCTTAGTTTGCAAGCAGTACAAGCAGATCATAGTAAGCAAGGACATCCAGATCATAGCGTGCTTAGACAGAGTGAGCATACAGGTTACACTGGACAGGAAGTTCAACACTAAAAAGAACATTATTGGTAATTTTTTCACACTTAGAACTTAGGTTATTAGAAATGTTAGAATAAGATCTGCTGTAGGGAGCTGGCAAGAAGTTGCCCGGCATTGGCGCCATCTGCTCCCAGATGATGAAGGGCCTAGGCCCGAAACGTCAAGTTTTCCTGCTCCTATGATGCTGCTTGACCTGCTGTGTTCATCCAGCCCCATGCTTGTTATCTCGGATTCTCCAGCATCTGCAGTACCTTTTATCTCTGATACAATTTTAACCCCACTGCGAAGCCTCTTCTAAGGATGCCTACCCTGAAGAAGTTACCCTCCTCCCTCCGGACAAACCTCAGGGAATCTCTCTCCCTCTGCAACTCTCTCATAATCTCCTCGGCCTTGAAACTGCTCGACCACGTCCTGAAGCAAACCAGGTACTACAGCCACATCACATTTCTTAGTACCTGCCTACGGAGCCAGATCATCCCCAATGGACTACAATCCACATTCAAGCCTTCCCAATTTGGCCCCAACCGTGACAATATCTACATTGAGAACATTGAGACCCTCCAGAAGCGCTTCTCCCTGCGACTCCTGAAACACACACTTGCAGCAATGCGCAGGCATCTCCAGGCATTATAAGCATTTCTGATGAAGGGTCTAGGCCCGAAACGTCAAGTTTTCCTGCTCCTATGATGCTGCTTGACCTGCTGTGTTCATCCAGCCCCATGCTTGTTATCTCGTTGCTCCCAGATGTTGTTTTGTTTTCATGGTGTTTGCATGGTAGGTGTTTCCAAAGACTCACCACTCTGAGAGAAAAAAAAAGCCTAAGATTTGTTTTACACAGGTGACTCCTGACTTTTATACAATGAACCCTAGTTCTAGATTCTCTAAAAATAGGAAACATTTGTTTCCACATCTGCCCTGTTATGACCCCCACAGGATCTTATATGTTTCTATCAAGTCACTCTCACTCTTGCAAACTTCAACAGATACAAGTCTAGCCTGTCTGACTTTTCTGAATAGACAACCTGGGACAGCATGGTGGCACAGTGGTTAGCACTGCGGCCTCATAGCACCAAGGACACGGGTTTGATTCCAGCCTTGGGAGACTGCCTGTGAGGAGTTTGCACATTCTCCCCATGTCTGTGTGGGTTTCCTCCCACAGTCCAAAGATGTGCAGGTTAGGTGGATTGGCCATGCTAAATTGCCCATAGTGTTCAGGGATGTGTAGTTTAGGTGGGTTATAGGGGGATGGGTCTGAGTGGGATGCTCTGAGGTTCAGTGTGGACTTGTTGGGCCAAAGGGCCTGTTTCCACACTGTAGGGATTCTATGAATCCCATTCCATATATCAGTGTTGCAAGATTTCTCTGAACTGCCTCCAATGCATTTACATACTTCATTAAAAAGATGGCCAATGCTGCTCACATTACTCCAAATACATTCCCAGCAGTGCCCTACGTTATAGAAGCAGGATCCCTCTACTTCTATATTCAATTCTTTTCTCAATAAATCATAACATTCTATTATCTTTTTTAATTACTTGCTGTACCTGGACATGAACCTTCTGCAGTTCATGCATGAAGATATCTGCATTCTTCTGCATCCTCAAGCTCTGCAATTTCTCACCACTTAGGCAGAATACTTCTTCTTTATTCTTCCAGCCAAAGGGGACGAGTTCACATTTTCTCACATTATACTCCATTTGTAAGAACGTTGCCTTACTCACTTTCGATATCTTTTTGTAACCTCTTTATTTCTCTTCAAAACTACTTTCCTACCTATCTTTATACCATATTTTCTCTCCCTACATCTACGTCATTGTTATAACTTTTAACCATATTAAATTGTTGCGATTCGAATATCAAGCCTTGTAGAACACTATTTGTTACATGTTGCCAATATGAAAAAGACCCACATATGCCAATTTCTGATTCGTGTTAGCTAGCCAATCTTCCACCCATGCCACAATGATACTCCCTACACCATGAGCTTTTATTTTCTTTTGATATGGCACCTTTTCATATGCTTTCTGGAATACTCCAGTACATTCACTAATTCCCCTTTATCCATATCATGTGTTACCTCCTCAAAGGCATCGAATAGATTGCTGACAGTTTCACAAAATCATTTTGACTCTGCCTAAGTAACTTAAACTTATCCAAGTGCCTTGTCATAACAGCTTCTAATATTTTGCCAATGATAGATGTAATAGGTCCACAGTTTTCTGCTTTCTGTTTGAATAAAGGAGGAACACTTGCTTTCTTCCCATCTCATGGACCATCCCTAATTCAACATACTTCTGCAAAATCAAAAGAATGCCTCAACTGTCTCAATGGACAATTTTTATAAGACCCTAGGATTAAGATTGTCAGGACCCAAGCACTTGCCAGACCTCAGCTCAAACAATTTATTCAATTCTACTCCTCTGGTGATTGTAGTTTTGCTAAGTTCCCTCGTCCCTTCAATTTCCTGATTATTGCTGGTGGGATGTTACTTATATCCTTCATAGTGAAGGCTGATGCGAAATATTGAAAAATGTGATTTCCTTATTTTCCATCATAATTCTCCACCCACAACTTCTTTTAGAACAACATTCACTTTGTTAGTACTTTTCTTCTTTAACTATTTATAGAAACTGTTACAATCAATTTTATGTTTCTGGCTTACTTTCTGTCATTTTCTAAAATTTCCCTCTTTATTGATTTTTTTTTGTTCTTTTTTAATAGAATGGCTACTCTTCTGTCCTAACATATATCTTTGCACATTCTTTTTCCTCTTTTAGATCGATGCTATCTGTAACACTTCTCATTAATCATAGACGATGGCTCCATCTCTTGAAATTTTCTACTTGTTGAAATATACCTTTTCTTTTTATTCTGAAATAATCCCTTAAATGTCTGCCTCTGCCTTTCTATAGGCCTATTCTTGAAGCAAGTTTGCTAATGGCTTTTGACTGCTCTGCTTTCCCGCCCTCATAGTTCCTTTCAAATTTTAAAAAAATAGTCTTGGACCTGCTTTTCTCTCCTTCAAACTGAAAGCAAAATTCAATCATTATATGGTGACTGCTACCTCGAGGTGCTTTTACTGTAGTACTGTTCATTCATGTCATCACAATGCATAACACCAGATCTAGTTTAGCCTGTTGTTTGGTCGATTCCAGAACATGCTGTTCTAAGAACTGAAACTATTCTATGGATTTCTCATCCAGTATACCTTTACCAATTTGAGACTTCTAGTCTGAATGTAAATTAAAATCTCCCACGATTATCACTATGTCTTTCTGACAAGCTGTCATTATTTCTTCCATTCTGCCCCACATTATTTTTATGTGGCCTGTACACCAGTCCCACAAGTTTTATCATTTTTCATTATACTCAAACTGGCTCTACATCTTGGTTTCCTGGGCCTAGGCTAATCACTCAAAGGAGGGAGCAAGCCAGCCTCTTGAAGCATACCACTGTATAAACATTGCCATTGCCAGGTTTGGACTGGGGGGATGGGGTAGTGGAGTATTTTTGGTTTTGGTTAATAAACATATGACATCACATTGAACTTCACGTTAGAAATGTAGCATAAAATTGCAAGTCTATATGCAACTTATTATTGCACTGCTTCTGAAGTCATCATTACCGTGTCTAAAGAGTGCTGAGTGCCACCTTTCAATCCTCAGGGAAATAAATCAATCCAAAAAAGATGACTTGGTAGCTGTAGCAAGAGAAAGAGATTTTTTTGTTTTTGCATCACTGGACACTACTCACTGTTTAAGTGGAATGATAAGTTTGCTCACAGTGCACTACGGGCCAAAACCTCACTACACTTCCACTTGTTTAGACTTTTCCCCTTCTAGCCTGAAGCCTCTTGAAATTCCAGCTCCCATATTACAGGATCCTTCCTGTTCTTGCATGTCTGTTGCTGGATGCATCACTTGATTGCTGCTAACTTAGAAATTCACTGCAGCTGCTCACTATCACCTAAAGTTATTTATTTTGTTCCACTAAAAACTGACCTGTATTGCCCTGAAAAGACTGGTCCCAGTAGAGGTTCCAGAAATAACTTTTAGAGGTCCCAGGTTTAGAGTTCCTGGCAAGGCAATGAATTCATTTGCTAAAAATAGCAAAATTAGTGGACTAGTGTCGATTGAGTGGTACATAAGAGCTAATCTTTATCTTTCATAGCACATCATAGGTCCAAACTGTCTTTGAAACTTAGGTTGCTTTTGTCTCATCACTCTGTCTTGACGCTGAATAATAATATATATGTCAGTTGACCTTAATCCATAAGCACCACGTTATTAAGGGAAAGAGGCAAAAGAACATGAGGAGAATTATGATGATGACATTTATTTTCTACTAGGTAAAGGGATCAAGGGACAAAAAAGGGTGAAAACATATCCATCTATGATTCATACAAAAGTAAAATATTACTGACGCTGAAAATCTGAAATAAAAACACGAATTGTTGAAAAACCTGCTAAACTCAGCAAGCCTGTTAGCATCTGAGGAGACAGAAACAGTTAGTATTTTGAATTCAATTTACTTCTTTAGAGCTGAAGGGGGTCGGAGCCAGGCTGCCTCCATTTGGTTCCAATGCAGTGTCATTTTAGTTTCAAAATGTTTGTCTCTCAACCATGATACAATTGAATAATGCAGCAACCTTGATGGGCTAAATTGTCTACTCCTGCTCCTATGATGTTGAGGAGACAAAAGTCCTTACATCTTGTCAATTGATAATGCCAATAATGATGATGAGTAGAAGGATGAGGATGAACATCCAATTTCTTGTTCCTCTATTGTTCTTGTCTGGTCTATATTAATTTAACATCCTTGCCATCCTTATTTCTTCCTTGAATAAACGTGAAAGGAATTAAATAGCAGGAATAAGGAAATATCAATTAACTCACTGAGCTTGAAGGCGATGGAAACACAAGATGTGGACGGGAAAGGGGCCATTCCTCAGCAAAGGATATAGAAAGAGTTTCCCTAAGCTGAGAAGGCAACAGGCTCAAATCTCTTAGACATTCCTATGAAGACATATATTGTGCACATGCATCAAGATATGCTTGGTCACTGAACAGGATATTGACTCAAGTCATCTTGTCTCATATGCATCCATATTGGGGAAAGGTTTTCCTTCTGTCAGACATTGACGAAGTATGTATCAACTGTATTTTCCAATCCTGCCCTCCCCACCCCTCACCATTGCAGTGTCCAAAACAAGTTTGTACCTTATCTTGTTACCACTGTACAGGCGATTGCTGAGGCTGCACTTGAAAAACTGTGTACAGTTGAAAGAAAAGATATACTGGCACTACAGGCAGTTCAAAAGGGATTTACTAGGTTAATTCCTGGGATGAAAGGGTTGACTTATCAATGATGGTTAAACAGGGTGAGCCTTTATTTATTCAGTTTAGAAAAATGAGGAGTGATCTTATCGAAACTGAAAAGATTCTGAAGGTGCTTGACAAGATAACAGTTGAGAAAATGATTCCACCAGTGATGGAATCTCAAACTAGGGGACATGGTTACTGAATGAGGAGATGTTCATTTAAAATGAAGATGCAAAGGAATTTCTTCTCCCAGAGGGCAGCAAATGTCCGGTAATCCCTACCCCAGAGAGTTGTGGAGGCCACATCACTGGAAGTATACAAAGAAGAGGTAGACAGATTTTTGAAATATCGATGAGTTGAGGGTTATGATAAGCTCACATGAAAGAAAAAATTGACCTGGAACAAATCAGCCATGATCTTGTTAGATGGATGGACAGGCTTGAAAGCTTGAATGGCTTACTTTTGCTTCCATTCTTATATTCTTATCCTCATTATAAGGACAGACATCAGCACTTGGGAACTGGGTATCCTGTTCTTTTAACTCCTTTTGTGTATTGTTTTACGACACATTACATGAATTGGTTAAATGATGTTGACCAATATGTGGTTTGTCAGTATCTCCCAATGCCACTGATTGGATGAAATATCCTGACTATAAATATATGTTACAAAATAAACCACTACTAAACCAGTGTAAATGAAATCCCAGCAGCATGATGAACATAGTATTTCTGTCAGAATACTTCTGATATATAATGACTGCTCTTTATATTTTGAGCATTAATTACACCCTATAGTTTTCACCGTTCTCTTTCATTATATGCTCTAGACTTTCCTTAGCAACTGATCATATTCTACATTTTATGTACTAGCTCTCAAGCAGTCATGAGATCACAAATCCAGGTCTAAATTTCCAACATATCTCCCAAAGTGGACCAAAACTTAACAAAACATATCTGCATATTTAATATTCCTTGGATTAAAGTTATTTTTAATATATGGAAGCAGTGTACTTGAACAACTCTGATCGACTGTAATGCTCAAAATGACAATTAGCTCAGCACAGCAGTACAAAAAATGAACATACGATTCTTAATAGACTATCACCAGACAATTTTGATCACAATTTGAGAATAAAATTGAATACACACAAATGTTGATTGCAGATTGAGTCAATACAGGTCAAGTCTAGGCCCAAATTTTGATCAGTGACCAAATAGTATCATAAAGCTGTTGCCTGTTATTACTACCACTGCCATTGAATCCTCTGATATTTGAAATCAGAAGACAAATTTAACTCAGTGTAAGGAAGAAACAGCAGAATATCAGGGGCCCTGAAAAGTGAGGCCTTGGAGATTTTCCCAAAACTGGAAACACTCACAATCAAAATTCACTGAAAGATCACTGGGACCCACCGAAAGTACCCAATAAGTAAGTACAGAATGTGAACTTGCTAGGAGGAACAGAAATGTTCATTATTCATTAGTGTGAGCAAAACATGAGAGATAAGAGGCCCATAGTAATCTTCTGGGCAAGAAGGTTTATTTTAGTGGTTGTAAAGCAGTTAATTATTTCTCTGGGCTTCATGTGGCCTTCTTTTTCAGCGTTGTCATTTTTGACTGGCAGGTTTGAGACCTTGTGGCATTTAGCCATGTCTGCTGATAAAATGGTACACATGTCTGATGACACCACTGAGTCATGACCTGGCCACCTAAATTAGGATCCTGCCTGCCAGAGCTGGTGGTCCATGCCTAATGCCGGGCTGGTTAACATGCTGGGGAATATCTTAGAATTGTCATTTTGCGCACGACAGTCAATCAAAGTTGTTTAAAATTTCCAAGTAGTTTTGAAGATGGTTGAAAATGGCAGTCAATATTATCTTTAAAAAGTAAAATTGGAACGAATTTTAGTTATTTAGGAGCAGACAATGGCACACACTCAATTACACCTGTAAACAATATTCTGTCACCTACTAATCATTAGTTGAAGATTAATGTCCAGAAGTGCCAGCTTTTTGTTGATATTTAGTTTCTATTTAGTGAAATACAAATTTTCATCAAATTAGTATTTCAATTTAAGTTCATAATGGTACATTATAAAGCTTTAAAACAAAGAAGACACCCTTTCATAAGGAATAAGCTCTTGATAAATAAAGAAGTGTTTAGTACTCACAAGCTGGTGTAGAGCAATCCCTTGTGTTATAATAGAGGCGGTGAAATTGCTTACTGCATTCAGGTGAGAATGAGATTGGTCCTGCTTGATAATTAGTAGAAGTTTTATAAGATTAGTTCAGTCACAGGAAATGTGTTATTTTAATACATCTTGATTAATCTAGTACAATATATTAACTATATTCCTACCTGCAAAATGCTTTATGAACTTTTCTTTTGCATTAGGGTCTCTATGGACAACCTCTGTGAAAGAAAATTAAAAGATGATCACGTTGCTCCTCCATATGCTCTTATCTGAATAGTAATCATAATATATCTTGTATAAGTATACATTGATGGAAAAAGTGCATGACACATATTTCCATTATCTCAAATATCAAAGTACATTTTTGAAAAAAAAATTGGCTTTTCACAAAGTCACTTACACTGAGGCTGCTGTCTGAGACCTATTTATTTTAAAGAGTCGCCATTCAAATTGGAAACCCATGGAGCTTGACTTAAAAAATGGAAACTTTAAATGCTGGAAATTTAAAGTGAAAAGTACTAAAAAAAGCCCAATTGTTCTGACAGAGGGTTTCTACCAAAAATGTTAACCTGTCTTCTTATTGAAAGATACTGGGTTACCTGTGTAGTTGTAGCATTTTTGATGTTTTACTAATATTCTTGATTATTTGTTGTATCTTTAAAATGAATTCATTGTATGCTTGAGATTGTTCTTCTAGTTATGGACATATGAATAAGGGAAGTCATGTTGTTAATTTAATGATGTGGCTGTTAGAATGTTTTATTTTGGTTATCCAATCTATCCCTAATGTTGGAGCAAGTTCATTGAGATAAAGTCTCCATCTGACTGATGAAAAATAAGATTTTCTAATGAACTCCAGAGTACATGAAAACCATGAACAGCAAGTGCCTTCTCTAACCATTTCTACCCATGAACTCACACATGTATTGGAGAGAAGTCAACAAATAGATATGGCAATTCACTAGTTTTTGAGATCAGCAATATTCTATTGATCTTCATATCAGAAAAAAATATATAGGTCAGCCTAAAGAACAAATGATTTTTAACTAGATGGGATTGGTTAGTACTGCTGCCTCACAGCGCCAGGGACCCGGGTTCAATTCCACCCTCGGGCAACTGTTTGTGTGGAGTTAACACATTCTCCCTGTGTCTGCATGGTGCTCCGGTTTCCTCCCACAGTCCAAAGATGTGCAGCCTGGGTGGATTGGTCATACGACATTGCCTGTAGTATTCAGGGATATGTAGATTAGGTGGGTTATAGGGGGATGAGTCTGGGTGGGATGATCCAAGGGCCGGTGTGGACTTATTGGGCCAAAGGGCCTGTTTCCTCACTGTAGGGATTCTAAAAAAAGTTAATTCATAAGTTGCAAGGGAAAAAATGAATATCTAACTAAGCTGAAGCTACTCAAGTACTTTGTAAAGTTATTTAAAACTTTGTAATTGCTTTCTGGCAAAGGGATATTTTTAGCATCATGTCTCATACATATAGGAAATGGTAAATAACTACCATGGTTATTTCCACAATTTCAGTCCCTCTGAAGTGACAATTGATGCAGTGTCATTTCTGTCCATTTGCATGCTTCCTGATCCAAAATACAATCATGACCGTTTCATAAAACATTCATATATATTTAGCCTGCCAATAATGAGGCAAAGTTGCAAAACTTTAAATATATACATTTTGAAATCATTACAACCATGCAAATGTTGGTATCAACTGCAAAAGCCTTTAGTCACTAACTTCAGAAGAGATTGGAACAGGGATCAATAATTGCCTGCTGGATCTCAAATTTTACACAATTTTGGATTAGTTTGGTTTTTAGTTTTATTGTTTTTGTTTCTACAAATCATACACAGGACAAAGAAGTAATCTTATGAGCAATTTATTGCAGATGCTGGAATCTGTACTGAAAACAAAAAATGCTGGAGATCACGGCAAGTCAGGCAGTATCCATGGACAGGGAACAAGCTAACTTCTCAAGTCTAGAGCCAGATCTAATGAAGAGTCATCTAGATTCAAAATGTTTGCTTCCTCTCTATCCATGGATGCTGCCTGACCCATGGCGATCTGCAGTGCTTTTTGTCTTCAAAAAAGCTACCTTACTATTCTGAAATTAGTCAATAGAGGGCAGTATTGTTGTAAATTAATATTGTGAATAATAGCTTTCAAGCTGTTGATAAATATAGTCATCAGTTCATGTACAGTGTATCTGGAAAAATTGATTAAAGGAAGGAATTTTGTTTTTTTGTAAATCCAAAGATGTCCAGGTTAGATGGATTGACCGTGCTAAATTTGTCCATAATGTCTAGGTAGATTAGCCAAGGGAAATGCAGGGTTACAGGGTTAAGGTAGGGGGTTCAGTCTGGGCTCGATGCTGTTCGAAGGGTTGGTGTGGACTCGATGGGCAGAATGGCTTGCTTCTATTATTCTATGTAATGTAGAACTTTTCCAGCTGTACAGCCACTGGCCTAGCTATGTCAGAGCAGGCAGGTGGGACTAAGTTTAGTTTGGGATTGTGTTTGGCATGGACTGGTTGGACTGAAGGGTCTGTTTCCATGCTGTATGACTCTATGACTCTATGTGGTGCCCATACCCAATTCAAAAATCCTCTGTTCAAAATAGTTTATGTGAGTGCAAACAGAGAGGGAATAACTGGGTTTCCAACAAGCAACACTATCCCCAGCTGCCTCCTCTTTGCACCCAGAATAAAAAGCAACAGGACAAAAGTGCCCAGTATTCCTGTTATCAGGATGTTTCACTATGAGAAAAGAGGACAGAAAATTGGGTGTATTACAGACCCCACCAATCATCCCTTTTAGCCTTCACCCAAGTTCAAGAATTTCATGACTAAACACTCTTTGAGACCACAATTTTCTTAAATACAGATATGTCTCCATTAAAACAATTGATCAAAGGTTTTTGTTCAACATCAAGTTTTATCTTATTGTAGCTAAACTTGCTGTTAGATTACACAGTTAATCTGTGAGTTCAAATTACAGTGCCAGCATTCAACCACATCCCAACTGTCTAGGCAACTGATAACACTAATCTTCCTACTGGGAGAAAGTTCTATTCTTTGGAAAATTTTGTTTGCTCGGGTACAAGCAGAATTCCCATATTTCTGGATCTGAGCTGCAAAATGGGATAGGATCTGGTTCTATTCCACATTTTTTTACTTTTCATGAATTCAGTTAAACATGCTAAAATGACTCTGTCAGATGTATTGGAGTTCCTGTAGGGCATTTTAACGCAAAGAATAATTGAAAACAGGATATTTGTGAAGTTTCAGTAACTATGAATTTGAAAATTAAATTTAACCTAAGTTCCCATTTAACAAAACATAACATTGAAGCATAATAACAAATCCAAGCTCAAAATGTGACACTTGTTTGATCCCAATTTGTTGTGCTTTGTCATAAGCTTGGATTTATTACTACTGTACGCTGTTCAGTAAATTTATTTTCCAGATTATACAATAAAAATTATAAACTGTACCAACTGTTAAATGTCCAACACAAGATCTTCACAACAGGTCCTTTTCAAACAGGGTAATTCCTACTTTTATGAGTGAACACTTTGTAATTGTGTTCAGAATTTACATTATCTGACTTTCAAATCGTCTCCTGTCTTGATCACAAGCAGACCACTGAGGTGCACCCAGATGAAATAATTTGTCCTGTAGACATGGAGCACATGACCCTGCCGTGGGTCTACACTGTTTCACAAGCTAAACGGGGACAGCTTTCATTTTACTTGTTTTATTTTTGGCAAAGGAGTACCACATACAATATTTCTAAAACTTGCAATAAAATCCAGAATTATACATTTGACCTGTTTGAAGACGCACAAGACAACATGGAGATCAAAGACAACAAAAATGTGTCTAAGTCACTAGCCGCGACTTCTTGGGAAATGTATTAATAAATATTGGCACTGATGTTTGAACTGCACAGACGAAAAACATCATCTGATTTCAGGTCAGGCAGGACCTGACGGGTAGAACCGTATCGCATGAGTTGTGATTCTACAGTACAAGTACAAATATTTATTTCAGGCTGCAGAAACAACAATTGACTCATCCTGGCGTGTTTTAATGCCATTCCTAATGAACAAAGTGCCTGCGGTTGTATTTTTATACCTACTATTATGAGTGGAATGGTCCAAACACCTCCACGTACTCAAACATGATAACCCGGGATTAAAGTCTTAGTGTTGAGAGGCGGAGGACACCGCGTGTAACCGAGACATAAGCAATCAGGCACCTACCCTTTCAGCTCTTACCTATTGGTTTGTTCAACCTTGGGACAAACGCGGCTTTTTCTTTCGTGAAGTGCTTGTAGTCTTTGTCGAAGGCGTATAAAGTGCTGTATCGTTTGGCTATTTGCCTGTCCCCGTGATTGCTGTCTCTCATGCCTTGTAAAATGAGATCTAGAGGTGATTGTCTCGCTTTCTGCCTCGATTCTGCTCTGCCTTCACAGTGTCCCACAGTGACCAACAAAAGCACGATACCCAGCAAGGTGTGCCAATTTCTTTGGCCCATCTCTAGATAAAAGAGAGGTCGAGAGAAGATTAACGTTTCTTTCAGAAGCTTTTTGGAGTGCAAAGACAATCACGAATTCTCTCCTAATCCTGCCAGACAGCCTGCTGACCGAAACAATGTTCAGTTTTGCCCAGGGGTGGGTTAAATCCGAAGTAGCGGAGCACAAAGTGAACCAGATTTTTTTTACATAAAACTGCTTAAATCAAATCTAACCCTTCTCATCACGGGATGAGGTGGTGTCACAAGGACAACTCAATCTCCACATTCCTGAGTTTTTATCCGGTTCTACATCATGCGAGCTGTCGCTCTGACCCTCCCCGTAACACTTGCTTCGTTCCAGATTTAATATCTGGTGAGCTCACATTTATAGACATGGATTAAGAAAGGTACTGCCAAAGCAGCACATTGAAATCCAGGCTTTAGTTCAGATCTACTTTGCACACATCTTTGGATAGATCCATTTAACAAACTAGAGGAGGTTTCTCGGGGTTAGAAACGCTTGTAAAAACTACGCGAAATTTACACGGGAAATCACAGTGTAATTTTAAATGTTTACGTGTTGCCTATGCAGAGTATGCATCTCTCTGTGTAACTGTTCTTTCGCTGTTCGAATATTTCACTCCAAAGTCATACGTTACATGAAGTGGCTCAAAGTATTTTAAAATTTAAATTAAAAGCCAAAATTTTTCAAATCTATCTATAAATAAATCAGCCATTCGAGCATTTCACCCAGTCCTTGGAACTGCTGTAATTATATGTACATATACACATATCGCAAGCTCACCTGCATATCAAAGAAATTGTCTTGGGCTACTGTCAACTTTCTTCCGAAGAAGAATAAAATGACTCAAAAAGGTATTCCAGTGTTTTCAAATTACTTGTTTGCACTAAGTAGATCCAATGGTTCGAAGGAAAATGCACAATATTCTGCATTCATCCATCCACAGACCAGGCTTATATACACGAACCAACTGTTATTTCAATGTGATACTATTGACTTTAGGTGGGTGGCAGGCAATGAAAACATCTCCTGGTAATCTCCCTTCAGAAGTTCCCGCTGGCACACGTCCTCTTTCTCCCGGTGGGCTGTCATTGAGGGCCATCAATTAGGATCGATCTGAAGTCTTCTGCAAATTGAGATTTCCCCAAGAACAGGAAATGCCTGTCTAGTTACTTGCAAATCTGATCAAGCGCGTCTGTGTCGTGTTGTGCAAGGATTATGTTCACAATTTTGGGATTCCCTTAAAGCTGCTGACGTCAGAGATGTCTGGTGGAGCCGGCAGAGTTTTCAGCAATTTTAAATATGAGACCAATCTGCAAGTAACAAAGTAGGTTCACTAAATAAGGACAATAAGTCTTGGAGTTATGAACTAGGACTGTACTTAATTTAAAACGATCTGGAGAATCCTTGATAAACTACATTGATTACAAGTTTACAACTTCAGTGAAATAAGTTTCTCTATCCGCTGTTTAGTCTCCGAACAACGTGTGCTAATACAAATAAACCATTCAGCCCAACCAATGAAATCAGTTTTCTTCTGAAATTTCACCTCTTCGATAAATTCGTCTTGCAAACATTCATAAATGTTGTTGGTGTAAATTAGTTTGTTAATGGCTTGAAAACGCAGTTGTGCCTAACTGCTGCTCAACTGCACTTTACCAGTTAGGCTGAATAACAAATTCATCTCCAGCAATATAACTGGGAAACACTCCTGCAAACCTGAACTTAAACAGAAGTTGCTGGCAATACTCTGCATCTTCGGGGGGGGGGGGGAAATAGATTTGTAATAATCCTAATTTGTGATCCCCGCAGAGTCAAGACCCCAGTCGAAATGGGCATGGCATTTCACTCTGCTGGAGATTTGTCTTGATTTTCATCTTTGAGGCTGGGAGCTTGAGGCAGGATATTCCTTAGTCTCACACACTCAGCTCTGGAGAACTTGCCCTGTGTAACACAGTTTTCATTGTGGGGTGGGTTTTGTTTGGTATTGATTTGCTTGTCTTCTGCTACTTCTGTTACTTCAGTTGATGTTGTGCCAGCATACAGACCAATGTCTGGATTTCACTACCATTTCTATGGCCATGAGCTGTTGAAATGATAGTCCTGATAATGAACAACCATGGAAACCATTCAGAGGTGGGCCTAAATAAAAAGAATGGTATTTCACACCTAGCCAACTTCAATGGGTTACAATGTACTACAGTGTGTAAAATGAGCTGCATATCAGCTGAACTACACTGCACCCTCATCATGCATGGTCACCGCAGTCACTTTGCCAGAGCTGTTATCTGTGTTTAATGTTTCAGTGACCATGGATTCCCCTGCAAACCTGTAGGACCAGCATCCTCAGGTAGGTCCCCACTGGGTCCCTGCCTCAAGAGGCTGTTTCCCATATTCCTCAATGCCCCACAGTTAGATAGGTCAGTGGCCTGTGTCCACTTCTGCCAATGGAACACAGGAAACACTATGTAGGTATGTTTGCAAGTGCAGGACAGCACAGTGGCGCAAGTACTGACGGGTTCACGTTAGTGTAATTTCTCACGTTGCATATACATACATCTTCATGTCTTGACAGTGCATTCTATAATTTAAACAATGGATGTGTTGTTCTGTACTTACTGGGTCACACAGAAATTTACCAGATAAACATAAAACTGTATGTTCTTACAAGTGGCAATCAAGATTGCAACTTGATGTCCATCTCTCAGTCATGTGACACTATTGAACAGTGTGACCATGCATATCCATCAGAGGAAGGTCAGGACCTCATTAGTACTCCAGTTCTGTTAGTAGTCTGCTCTTGATGTGGATGTTTTAAGTTCTTTAACCATTTGATTTCCATCCTTAAATGTCTTTGAGGAGGTTGTATTGTGGCCTTATGCTGCTGTGGTGGGGGAACAAACGTGAGGCCTTGTGGACAGTCTACCTTGAAGAGCCTTTTAGGTGTGGCCCTCAGTCAGTGACCCATCTACCAGCAGCAGCATAATTGGCTGTCCCTCAATCTGAAAATTATGTCTAATCAGGGTCATTTGTTTCTTCCATGTTTCTTCATTTGACTGAACAGGCCAGTTCTCAGTCCGCATGTGGACTGAAATTGCAATACTGCTTGACAGAAAAGTTGTCACCATTTTGAATGATTGGTAGTAACCAGTTCCCTGACATTAATGGCAATCCTGTCATGCTTCAAGGAGAGAGTGGCATTGAAGCATTTTGTTTGTCACACAAAAGCTGTTTAAAAAAATAGGAACTGTCTTCCACAAATGGCATTGATTTGCATTCAATTATTAATTTATAGCTAAGTTCTAATTTTCTATTATGGGGTTAGATGGGAATTATGGAATATGGAATTATGAATTATGGAATATTATGGAAGAGATGGGGCTATGGGACAAAGGTGGAGTTGAGTCACAGATCAGTCATGATATCATTGGGTGGTGGTGGAACAGTCTATAGGAAATAGCCAACCTACTCCTGTTTCTATGCATTAAAGTAAGGCAGAAATTATTTTCCACTTGTTCCACTTCATCGTCTACCTTTAACACTTGCATTATTAAAGATATGAAGGATGCTAACTACTGTTGGAGCAGGTCTGGGATCAGAGTCAGGTGATAAATATCAGTTTACAGCAAGAGCTAGCAAGAACTGCAGATGCTGAAGTCAGAGACATCGCAGTATGGAGCTGAAGGAACACAGCAGGCCAGGCAGCATCAGAGGAGCTGGAAAGTTAATGGTTTGGGTTGGGACACTTCTTCAGGAAAGAAATACTTTTTGTGTCTACATTATTTTGTACTAGGCAGCAAGGTGTAGAGGTTAGGTATAGGAAAAATTGTTTTTTCTCAGCTATTTCCCTTTGTATAACTGGAGTCACTTTGTTTTGGGCCCCAATGTTACTTAGTAGAAATAAGGAGGATGGGAAAGAACTTCTGGATGCTAGGGAAGTGGGACAACATCTTATGATCAACTCCCTTACCCAGTGTTAGCCACTTCCAATATAACTATATGGAACTTACTGCAAACTGATCATTTGATTCATAAGAGAGAGAGTGATAGAATTATCCAGTGTGCTGTAGGATGACCATTGTCAAAGCAAGCATGGTACTGGAGATGACAACTCCCTTAAACATTTTTGACTCAGCCTCTTTTCAGATAGAACGTTTATACTGAATAGACTTAGTGTAAGATACATGGATGATACCTGATTTATGACAGTAAGCATGTATATGATTTTCCCTACTGACAAAAATAAATAATAGAGGAGACCATGGACTAAATTTTGCTACATTTTGGCTAAGTGTTAATTTCGGAGAATCTCTCACATAATTCTCAACTGTTCACCTTATTTACTATGCAGCCTACCTCTACAAGACTGTTCTCACTCAACTTTGCATTCAGCAGAGGATGAAGAACTTGCAGGTGCTGGGATCAATCAACATTTACGCCATATTTAATAGTTATGCAACAGTTGAAACCTTGCTAGCTGTGAACTACCTTTCTCTGTGTATTGCTAAATATTTGGAAAGGTTGTGTGAAAGAGAGGCAAATTGGCACCTTGCTTTGACAACAGGAATCTTGAGATTTTTGTGGACAGGGTGGAACAGAAGTGAGCAATCTATTGTCCGTATTACTGTCAAAGAAGACCACAATACCAGAACCTGCCAACCTCGTCTGAAGTAGCAATGAGGTGTCCACGTTCCTGAGGAATGTGCAGCATTATTGCTAAGCAGGTTAATGACTTGCTGTGGTCCACAAGGGTAAATACCACCGTTTTTTTCCGCTACCTCATTTTTAATTCAACTCTGCTACTGTGGCCACATTCCACTAAGTCTCATGGTCTATCGGCCTCACTATTGCTTGCAGCATTTTCCCTCAATGGCTCTCAGTCACACAATCTCCCTACACCACTAACCTTGCCTGCTGTCTGCTCTTCCAACTCACTCACTCAGAACATCTTACCACTGACAGTACAACTAGCCTATACTAAGAGCTCTTCCAGCCACTTTCATCTCACTCAATCCCTTTCTTTATCTTGGTATAGGAGAAAAATGGATGGCAATAGGTGTGAGTGAGCAAGAAACAGGCAGCAGGTCTGCTGACCTTCATTACATCACTCCATATAAGGAGATAATCTTTGAATTAGAGGGAGAGAATTGAGACTGCTCACATGGGGATGCTGAGTCCTCCATGTTCAAGCAACCAAGTAAGGTTCCTTGTGCCGACTTGTGCTGCCCTGCCCTCCTATTACCATCAAGAGTATGCATTCTTAAGATGCTCAAGATTCCACCCTTACTATATACTCATTCCCTCTTATCTTCCATAGCCAGCAGTAGGATCCACACAGCCTCCAACCACCAGAGACCAGCCCTTGATTATCAGCACAGCCTTTGCCTCTGGGAAGACTCAGATCCTTTAGTTGAAGCACTAGCAAGACTGTCAATATATCCTCCTTTAGCTCACCATGGTGGGTGCTACATTAGACTTGTAAACACATTCTGCTGAGTGCTTCACTTTTACCTCTCCCAGCTTACTGAGGAAGAAAAACCCTAGGTCACTGGCACTCAGAGGCCCCTGCTCAACTTCAGGCAGGAGAGGACTCTGCGGTGTTGGACATTAATAACTTCACTCAAACATATGAACAGACATGGGTGGCACAGTGGTTAGCACTGTTGCCGCACTGGGTTCGATTCCACCTTAGGGTGACTGGAGTTTGCATATTCTCCCCATGTCTGCATGGGGTTCTCTGGTTTCCTCCCACAGTCCAAAAATGTGCAGGTTAGGTTGATTGGCAATGCTAAATTGCCTGTAGTGTTCAGGGATGTATAGCGTAGGTGGGTTATAGGGGGAAGGGCCTGTTTCCACACTGTAGGGATTCTATGATCTATGAGACACATGAACAACATGCAGGTTTGTCAAAGATACTCAATATGTTGGATCAAAGGTTAAGAACTCTGTCTGAAGGAACACTACACTTCTGTGAAGCCCATCACTGCATAACTTATTGTCACTGTTGAATGCAGAAGCATCAGATGTTGTGAAGTCTTCAAAACAGTTGTTAATGTTAGCTTTTATTAAACACTGAAAAATCAAAGAAAGAACAAACAAAAAGTTGCATTTGCTTTTTGGACTAAACAGGGACTGCTGGCCTTTAGAGCAGTAACAAATTGTGTAGTACAATTTGTTGTATTGTACATAGTAAATATGAACAGGAGCACGCAATTTGGATCATTGAGTCTGTTCTGCCATTCAATATAAACATGGCTAATCATCCAAATCAGTACCCTGCTCCTGCTTTCTCTCCATACCCTTTGATCCCTTTAACCCTTTGAACTATATTTAACTCTGAATTGAAAACATTAAACATTTTATTTCTGTGGCATAGAATTCCGAAGCTCACCACTCTCTGGGTGAAAAAGTTCTCCTCAACTCAAAAATGGCCCATCTCATACCCTTAGACCACTTCCCAGTCATTAGGAACATCCTTCCTCCATTTACCCTGTCTAGTCCTGTTAGAATTTTATAGGTTTTTGTGAGATCCCCTGCATTTCTTAAAATTCCAGTGAATATAGACTCTCTTCATGCATCAAGCCTGCCATTCCAGGAGGCAGTTGGATAAATCTCTGTTGTACTCCTTCCATAGCTAGAACGTCCTTCTTCAGATGAGGAGACCAAAATTACACTCAATGCTCCAGATGTGATCTCACCAATGTCATGTACAATTGCAGTAAGACATCCCTGCTCCTGTAGTTAAGCTCCCCCACTATGAAGGCCAACAAATCAATTTCTTTCTTCACTATCTGTTGCACCTGCACACTTATTTTCAGTGACTGGTGTACAAGGAAACTCAGATCTCTTTGCACCTGCCCCTTTTTCTCCATTCAGATATTGATTTTACTTTTATATTCATGCATGGAATCATAGAATTCCTATGGTGTGGAAACAGGCCCTTTGGTCCAACAAGTCCAAGTCGACCCTCAGGGCATCCCACCCAGACCCAAACCCCTATAACCCATCTAATCTACACATCCCTGAGCCACTACAGGCAATTTAGCACGGCCAATCCACCTAGCCTACACATCTTTGGACTGTGGGAGGAAACCCGAGCACCCAGAGAAAGCCCATGCAGACATGGGGAGGATGTGCAAGCTCCACACAGTCACCAAGGGTGGAATTGAACCCGGGTCCCTGGCGCTGTGAGGCAACAGTGCTAACCACTGAGCCACTGTGCCAACCAAATGTGGGCATCGCTGACTGGGCCAGCATTTATTGCCCATTCTTGAGAAGATGGTCGTGAGCTGTCATCTTGAAATGTTACAATCATGTTTGGTAGGTCGATCCATGTATTTTCAGGATTTTGACCTGATGACGTTGAAGGAATGGCAATATATTTTAAAGGCAGAACGATGAGTGGCTTGGAGGGAGCTTTCAGGTGGTGTTGTTCCCATTTATCTGCTGCCCTTGTTGTTCTAGGTGGTAGTAGTCATGGGTTTGGAAGGTGCTGAGAAAGGATCTTTGGTGACTCTCTGCAGTGCATCTTGTAAATGGTACACAATGCTGCTACTAAGTATTGGTGGTGGAATGACTTCATGTTTGTGGATGTGGAGCCAATCATGCCATATTTGGAGCCCGATATCACAGACAGAATAAATAAACTTACTCCACACACTCTGAGTGCGTTCACGGCTATTTTTCATTTTCATTGTGCAATTGATAATTGGATGGAGATGAAAGGCTTCCAAGAGACTAGATTGCAGACTCTGGCTGTTAATTCTAGGTGCCCCACCCCAACTTGCTTATTCCTTCCTGGAACACAGTCCCAGTCAACCATATTAAGCTTCCCCACATCACATTTTCATCCAATCCACTTTTGTAGCAATTTATCACTCCAATATACCCATGAACTCCAGGCCTACTGGTTCATAAAACCCAACATCATACTACACTGTCTCCTCATTAAAGTCACAATGGTGGTGAACATCAATGCAACTCTCCTCTGAAGTATTCTGTATGCTCTCATGCTATATCATTTCTCAGCCTTATATGCAGAATGCCTCCCCTGCAGTGACTGTCCCTTCTGCATCCCAGCATGCTGCCTCCAAACTTGACTTCCCCAATTTCACCAACAAAGCACTATGTTGGATCACCTCTTTGACGTTAAGTGCACAAATCCCAGGACAGACCATGGCTTATGCCAAGAAAAACCCCAACTGAGGGTCAACCAGACCAATATATGTACAGTTCCTAAACAGATCTACTGGTAATCCCTGGACTGGCTGGTCTTACAGGACTAACTCTGGCACGATACCAGACTGTAAGAACACAGATCCCAGGCTTTAATCATGCCAAGTGGCCAATTTACCATGGCTAACCTCTAGTCTGAGATTGGACAATGCCTTTGACTGACTGTGGTGACACGTTCTGACTGCCCATAGTTCCCCCTTGTCTGAACTAAGGACAACACCTTTTCAACTTTCAAATATAAGCATTTGGTTGAAATATGCGTGTTTGCCACATAAGGTGCTGACACATGCTGTAGGTATGGTGTAAATGTAGCTAGTGCCATGCAGCAACATATTTGTCCTCTTTACTGTTCAGTGCTGGATAACATGACAAGTTGCCTGGCTTTCTGTCTGTGCTAAGTGGCAAAAACAAGACAAAAGTAATATAAAGTGAGTGAACACTAAGAAAGCAATGTCTAAGATAAGTGCCTGTTCCTGCATGGGAAGCACCCTGACAGGTTTTAATGTGAGATGTTGATGAGCTTCAAGGCGCAGTTTTGAAATGCTGAACATGAATCTGAGATGTTCAATAATGATGTGATGAAGCTGATGTTTTTTTCAATGCTGAGGAGGGTGTAGTTTTTTACTGCTCATGAACAGTGCCCTGAGATGTCATGGAAAGATGAATAATTGCCCAGAGAAGACATCAGTGAGCTGCAGGCTCTGGGTAACTGATCTGACTTTCAGAATTAGTCTTATTTAATTTCTCACTGGTACTGGGGAGAATAGCACCCTCTATGTAAATAATAGCAAACGTTAATGCGTGCAAAGACGGTCCCCGTGGTTTACGAGTGAAGATTCTCATTGAACCATTGAACACTAAGGAGAAAATTAGGCTTTCTTTTCTTGAAGTCAGAATTTCATTTTATCATTCTCACTGCATTTTCTATATGTTTTCACCATTGTCTAAGATGTTAAAATGCTGGGAAAATGTCTAACCCATAGAATTTCTTCAAATGTCAAGACTCTTGAAAATCTAATATGTCACTGATGACTATAACACTATAAGAAATAGGAACAGTAGTAGGCCAGTTGGCCCTTTGAGCCTGCTCATCAATCAATAAGATAATGACTGATCCAACTTTCATCACGCCCACTTTTCTGAACTTTCCTGGTAGCCCTTGATTCCCCTACAGATCAACAATCTATCAATATCAGCCTTAAATATACTCTGAATAGGGGTGTCTAATTTGCAGTTTTCCAATCCTCCAGTACTTCTCCAGAATCCAAAGATTTTAGGAAAATTACAACCAATGCACCCACTATCTCTGTAGCTACTTCTTTTTGGATACTAGGATGCCAATCATCAATGCCAGAAGACTTATTGGCCCTTAGCCCCATTGGTATCTCTAGTATAGCTTCTCTTGTGATGGCGACGATACTTAACTTCTCCCCAAACACTTTGACATTAATGGGATTTTCAAAGTATCTTCCACTGTAAAAACAGATGCAACATGTCTATTTAACTCCTCTGCCATTTCCTTGTTCCCCATAACCGTTTCCCCAGATTCATTTTCTGAGGTGCTATTTTTACTTTGCTGTCTCCCTTCCTTTTTATATATTTAAAGATGCTCTTATTGTCAGTTTTTATATTTCCTGCTAGCTTTCCCTGATAGTTTATTTCTCCATCTTTATTTTAGTCTATGGGTTAGACAGTTTCCCAGCATCTTAACATCTTAGCCATTGGTGAAAACATGGAGAAAATGCAGTGTGAATGATAAAATGAAATTCTGACTTCAAGAAAAGAAAGGCTAATTTTCCTCTTAGTGCTCAATGGTTCAATGAGAATCTTCACTCGTAAGCCACAGGGACCATCTTTGCATGCATTTTAGTCCTTCTTGGTTGGATTCTGAATTTATCCCATCTTCAAGGCTATCACTGAATTTTGCCTCCTCATTTGCTTTTTCTTTCAACTTAATATTCTCCGTAACTTCCTTGGTTAGCCACAGTTGGTCTATCCTTTGCTTAGAACCTTCCTAATTGTGATCTATTTTTGCTGTGAGTCATGAATTACCTCCTTAAATGTCTGCCACTGCTTGCTTACTGTCATTCCTGCTAAGTAATCGGCCCAGTTCACTTTAGCTAGCTCTACTATCATTTCATTGTAATGCACCTAGTTTAAGTTAAACACAGATATTTCTGATCTAACTGTCTCATTCTCAAAATGAATATTAAATTTTATTATGTTATTCCAGTTTTGGCAGTCCAGCATACACCTCAATTTGTAGTTGCCCCACAAGAATGAAAAAGATGTGTTCTCTTACAGGGGTCATTGAACATTTTTAATAACATAGGTAAATTGATTATTGTTAGGAAAGGGCATCAAGTGTTATCAGGAGTAGATGGGAACGTGGAATTTTAAGCACAAACGTATCAGTCATGATCTTATTGAATGGCCCAGCAGACCCAAGTTTGGGCAGAAAAAAAACAAAACAACTGTGGATGCTGGAAATCAGAAACAAAAATTGAAATTGCTGAAAAATCTCAGCAAGTCTCGAGGCAGCTGTGGAGAGAAATCAGTATTAATATTTTGTGTCTAGTCACCCTTCTTCAGAACTGAGTTTCTGAAGTTTTTTGTTCTTTTTTCAGATTTCCACTGTCAACAGTACTTTGCTTTTGCATTATGGTAAGCTGTGAAGCTGTGTGCCTTTCAGGTGGATGTAAAGCATCTCATGGATATTATTTTGCAGAAGCGCTGTGAGTTTCTCCCTCAAGTAGGGGCAGAACGGTGGCTCAGTGGTTAGCACTGCTGCCTCACAGCTCCAGGGACCCAGGTTCGATTTCACCCTCAGGTAAATGTCTGTGTGGAGTTTGCACATTCTCCCTGTGTCTGCATGGGTTTCCTCCGGGTGCTCCGGTTTCCTCCCACAATTCAAAAATGTGCAGGCTAGGTGGATTGGCCATGAAAAATTGCCCACAATGTTGAGGGATGTGTTAATTAGGTGGGTTATAGGGGGATGGGTCTGGGTGGGATGCCCTGAGAGTCAGTGTGGACTCATTGGGCTGAAGGGCCCGCACATAAAATAACAAAAAATGTTTGTCTGCCCATTCTCACATTCCTATTTGTGGGAGTTTGCAATGTACAAATTAGCATTTCCTCAAATAATATGTGACTGTGTTTCGAGTGTATTTAATTGGCTGTAACCCTCCCTGAGATGTCCAGTGGTTATGAAAGAAGCAGTATAAATGCATTTTTTTCTTTCTTGTCTCCCTAAAGAAGCTGGGACATGCCCATCAATCCCCAATCCTGTAGTGCTAGTGCTACTGCTCCCATCAATAATCAAGTTCTCACTACAGTTATCTAATTCCCCCTATGAGACACCGAGTTGGCACTTCATTCTGAAGGACAATGGTGTAGACAGTTTTTGTGGGTGGGTGTGGGGTGTTTGGAAAGAAGCCTTTCAGATCAAAGTCAATTTTCCAAATTGAAATTTCAAAATCTTGTCCAAATGGAAACATTATCCTTTCCATTAAGTTAATCGTTCTATGAATGTAAATTAAAATAATGAAGTAAGCATTTTGGACAAATCATGAGGTCCACACACTGGTTATGTGTCGCTAATTTATCAACAACGATGCTACTCATCTTCCAACTCAATTTTGATTTAGCCCCATCCCCTTTGCCTACTTCCCATTCACCTTTGATGGTTTCCATTGCTCTGAACAGACTCTGCATGTAAAATATTTAATTGGAAACATGGGTGATTAATAGATGAATAGCAAACCACGGGTAATTTGATGATGGAAGGAAATAACAATGCTACTAGTCACTGCATTGTGTCAATGATGATTCAAAAGCACAAGCTCATTTGATTGCTTTCCAGAGGTAAATACAGGGTTATTGCCAGAGAATTATAAGCATCAAACTCTTGTGCAAAAAAGGTGTAAGGGTGTCTAGCAATTTATAGACCAGTCAATTTAACCTTGTTGTTGGGAAAAATGATAATCCAGGACCAAAGTAACAGTCACTAAGATAAATGTGGACTAATCAAGGAAAGCTACCATGGATTTGCTAGGAACTGATAAAAATAAACTAAATTAAATAGAACTCAATAGAATTAGAAGGTGGAGGTAAATAAAAACAATGCGGACTATGAGGAAGATAATGATAGACTCCAAAAAAAGGTACAGATAGACTTGTGGAATGAATGAATGAATGAATGAGCGAATGTGTAACATTTGAAATTTAGTACAAACAAAAACAGAAGTTGCTGGACAAAGTCAGCGGGTCTGGCAGTGTCTTTGAAGAGAAAAACACAGTTAATGTGAGTTCATTGACTGTACTTCAGAACTGATAGCGGAGAGGGAAATAATGGCATTTTTACTGGTGACAGGGAGTGGGGAGGAAAAGGAATGAATGAATAGGTGGAGAAGGAGCTGAGAGTTAGAAAGAGCGAGGAGAGAAATAGGAGGCAGACCAAGAAATTGTTGATAGTTAAGTCAGGGAAGATGAGAAGCTAGATAGGTGATAATGGGGGCTATAAGCAGGTGAAAATGGGTTAGCTACACTGAAAGCAATCCATTTAATCACAGGACCTGGAGTGTTCATGATCTAAAATTGCTAAACTTGATGTTGAGTTCTGAAGGCTGTAAGGTCTCCAAGGGGAAGACGAGGTGTTATTCATCCAGTTTCTGGTGAGCCTCACAGGAACACTGCAGTAAGCCTGATACAGATATTTAGCACTGAGAAGTGTGATGTGAAACAATTTGGTAGGAAGAACAGGGATAGGTAGTATAAACTAAAGCATATAATTCTAAACTGATGGATAAATGTGCACAAATTGTTAATGATGCAGGGTAGATTATGAAAATAGTTAATAAGGCACACAGGATTCCAGGCTTTTTAAGCAGAATACAAAAGTCAGTTAGTGAAACCTCTTCAGGCCATTGTGCTCAACAGTTTAACAGGGATGTGAAAGCATCACTAAGCATACAGAAAAGATTTATGAGAATTATTCCAGGGTGAGGAATATGAATTTTGTATGCATAGATTGGAGGCTGTTCCCTTTGGGAAAAAGAATCCTGAGATGAGGAAAACATGAGGACAAAAACATTCTAGGCAGCAAGTGGTTAAGAGCAAGAACCCACTGACTGACAGTACAATGGATACAGTTCCAATCATGGTTTTCAAAGAGGGAGGAAAGGAAAAAAAATTGCAGGGCTGTAGAAAAAACGCAGGAGAATGGAACCAGCTGAATTTCTTGTGCAGCAAGTCAATGGGGAGTCAACAGAATGATTTGATTCTGTGCTGCAATCTTCCAATTCTTCTGTGGTTCCAAATTGTTGTGTTAATTAGGTCTGAATAAACAAATCTTCCAATGCAATAAGGCATATAAAAACCAAAAGAGCTATGGATGCTGTAAATCAGGAACAAAAACAGAAGTTGCTGGAAAAACTCAGCAGGTCTGGCAGCATCTGTGAAGAAAAAATCAGAGTTAACGTTTCGGGTCCGGTGACCCTTCTTCAGAAAATGCGTCCCGAGTCTGATCTTCTTCTTCATCATTGTTATGATCATATGTCAAAAACGGAGTTAAAAAAGCCCCTAACTCCTCCTTATCATCTTTATGTTCCTGTACCCTCCCTACTCCAACTTTGTTGTGGCATTCCTCCTAAAGTAGGTAGATTATAAAATTGAATGTTTTTGGGATTAAAAACATTAAGAAAGAACAGATCTATGTAGCATCACAGCAAGATGCCAGGACAATAGAAAACATGCCCAGTTATTAATCTGGCACTATCAAGATGTTACCAACCTTATCATTTTCAAAGACAGCAGACAATTGAGTGCTCAAAGTTCTATGGTCTTGTTCTGAATAGAGGTGAGGGGTTTTAAAATGTTATTTAAAACACCTTTATAATGTCTTACAGCTGAACAATTGCACCTGGATAATTACTAATAAATGAAGTTTGTTTTGGACAAATGCAATCTACCATTTGTATTTAAAATAGGAACCATATATGTACTTCACTCAACTTGCCAAGAAATAAATCAAAATAGAAAAATTTAATTGATTCATTGACCATCATGTCTGAATGATGACAGACAACAAATGAACAATGTAAATACTGCTTTGGTTTTCAGAGCAAAATCAGTTTAGCTTAAGTCTCCAAAGGTCATGCTGAAGCTGTACAGTTCATGGATGGGTTATTCCTAAATAACTGGATTCTAGTTTGATCATTGTAAGTCAAGAAAGGCAGTGCAGAGAAGAGCAACAAAGCAGTTCTGTGGTGTGAAAGAAAGGAGCCATAGACATATTTGTTAAATCAGGAGTATTCAGCCTCAGAGATAACAAGCATGGGGCTGGATGAACACAGCAGGTCAAGCAGCATCATAGGAGCAGGAAAACTTGACGTTTCGGGCCTAAACCCTTCATCAGAAATGGGGGAGGGGAAGAGGGTTCTGAAATAAATAGGGAGAGAGGGGGAGGCGGATAGAGGATGGATAGAGGAGAGGATAGGTGGAGAGGAGGCAGACAAGTCGAAGAGGCGGGGATGGAGCCAGTAAAGGTGAGTGTAGGTAGGGGGGTAGGGAGGAGATAGGTCAGTCCAGGGAGGACGGACAGGTCAAGGGGGCGGGATGATGTTAGTAGATAGGAGATGGGGGTGTGGCTTGGGGTGAGAGGAAAAACAGGTTAGGGAGGTGGAACGGCCCATCCTGCAGGAACAGCAAATCATATTCAGCCTGGGAACCCTGCAGCCCAATGGCATCAATGTGGCATTGTAGGAGGCCAAGGATGGACATGTCATCTGAGGAATGGGAGGGGGAGTTGAAATGGTTCGCGACTGGGAGGTGCAGTTGTTTGTTGCGAACTGAGCGCAGGTGTTCTGCAAAGCGGTCCCCAAGCCTCCGCTTGGTTTCCCCGATGTAGAGGAAGCCACAACGGGTACAGCGGATGCAGTATACCACATTGGCAGATGTGCAGGTGAACCTCTGCCTGATGTGGAAAGTCTTCTTGGGGCCTGGGATTGGGGTGAGGGAGGAGGTGTGGGGGCAGGTGTAGCACTTCCTGTGGTTACAAGGAAAAGTGCCGGGTGTG
>JAHRHZ010000075.1:23971215-23984630 GCA_024137785.1 Ginglymostoma cirratum
GGACTGACCTATCTCCTCCCTACCCCCCTACCTACACTCACCTTTACTGGCTCCATCCCCGCCTCTTCGACTTGTCTGCCTCCTCTCCACCTATCCTCTCCTCTATCCATCCTCTATCCGCCTCCCCCTCTCTCCCTATTTATTTCAGAACCCTCTTCCCCTCCCCCATTTCTGATGAAGGGTTTAGGCCCGAAACGTCAAGTTTTCCGGCTCCTATGATGCTGCTTGACCTGCTGTGTTCATCCAGCCCCATGCTTGTTATCTCGGATTCTCCAGCATCTGCAGTAACTTTTACCTCTGATACAGTATTCAGCCTCAGATACTGGAATATCAGAGGCAAACCTAAGGGGCATATGAGGGGATTTTTTTTCTGATTATATGCCCCTGGTGTACACTTTATGTACTGGAAGTATGTATCGTCCCCACATGAATATCCACCTATTAATTATATGACATCTCCATTCAATTTGAGTTACCAGAGAAAATAACCCCAAAATCCTTTTTCATTATCATCAGCAGGCAGCAGGAAGAAGAAACATATTAAAGTTTATGAAGGATTAAATTAGGTCAGTGCATACAAAGAATAATCAATTGCTGGAATGATCTACATAGCATGTAAAATTATTAACTTCTGAATTTTTGCCACTTCAGACGCAGGATCTTCGTAAAGGACACATCTTAAAAAAAATTCCATCACAGCCTGTTTCTTCACAGTGGGACTATGAAGAATTTCTTCTTTTCCTGTGATGTGGCAACACTGCTTTCTTCAAAAACAGAATCTGAGTAGTTAATATAAATATCAGATTGTGTTATCTCTTTACACAAGGGGAGAAGAAAAAAATGTGACATGAAAAGGGTTAAAGAATTCTAATGGATTAATTCAAAACTATTAATGTGAGGATGCCATCTACTGGGCTGTGTTGACATATAGGACAATACACCTGAGGCCGCATTCAGCAAGTTTCAGAAACAGCTGCATCCTCACATCCAAAACAATATGAATGATTAGATATTTGAGGCTGTAAGCATTTTCTGAGCACCTAGGCGATAGGATAGCATTTAATAATGACCTCTTTCATCCAGCTATTCAAACAGCTGCCAGCATTTCAAGGGGAGAAGATGGTACAAGCAGTGGATAGCTTGCATCCAGAAAAAACTGAGATCATAAGCTATTTTTAAAACTTGAAAATATAGAAGATATTCAAAGGAAGATGCGGTTATTTGGCCATCATGTTCATGAGAGCTAGAGAAAAGAGTTAGACAGAGTTAAGATCATAAGATGATGCAACATTGGAGCAGCCTGTTGAGTCTTTTCCATCATTCAGTGAGATCATGGCTGATGTGACAATCCTCTACTACACTTTTTTGCCTTATCCCCATAACCCCTGATTCCTTCAATGACTACAAACCTTGAATATATTTAATGGTCCAGCCTTCGATAGCTGTCTGTTGTAAACAATTCCATAGATCCACCACCTTCTGATTGAAGATATTCCTCTTCATCTCTGTCTTCATTCATGACCTTTTATTCTGAAATTACACTGTTTAGGTCTAGTCTCTGCCAAAAGGGGAAATAATCTCTCCATATCCATCTTGTCAAGTTTCCTTAGAATCTTACATGTTTCAATAAAGTTGCTTCTTATGTTTCTAAACTCCAGCATATACAAGCCCAATTCATTCAACTGCACCCAATCAGAAAATCCCTCGATATCAGGGATCAACCTAGTGAACTTTCTCTGGACTGTCTCCAATGCCAGAATATACTTCCTTAGATAAGGTAACAAAAGCTGTTCACAATATTCCACCTGAGGTCTAACTAGTGGCTTTTATAGTTTTAGCAAGACCTGCTTATTTTTATACCTCAAGACTTTTGGAATAGTGGCCAAAATTTAATTTGCCTTCTGACTGAACTTGGCTGCTAGCTTTTTGTGATTGTGCACAAAGACTGCCAAAGTCTCCTACATTGTAGCTTTCTGCAGGTTTTCCCCTGTTAAATAATGCTCGGCTACTCTATTCTTGCGAACAATGTGCACATCCTCATAGTTTCCTACATTATGTCTACCTGCCAAGTTTTTACTCATTCTCTTAACCTGTTTATATGTCTCTGCAGACTTTTTGTGTCAGCCTCACTAATTGCCTTCCCATCTATTTTGTGTTATCCATAAAACTGGCAATAGAACATTCACTTTTCTCATTATTTTCTCATTAATATATATATTCTAAATAATTGTGACCCAAGCACTCAGTTATATGGCACTTCACTGAGTAAAGATTGTCATTGAAAATGACCCATTTATCATAAATCTGTTTTCTATCAATTTTCCAATCCTCGTTCCATGCTACCCCTACACCATGAGCTCTTACCTTATAAAACAGCCTCATGTGTGGAACGTTTTCAAATACCTTTTGAAGATCCCAAATACATTACATCAATCAGTTCCCCTTTATCCAACCTGCTAAATGAACTGTAATGAATTAGTCAGCATAATTTTCTCTTCATGGAGCCATGCTGACTCTGCTTGATTATATAATGCATTTCTAAACAGTCTGTCATTATATTCTTTATAATAGGCTTTAAGCTTTTCTCAAAAGCAGACATTAATTCAACAGGCCGAGAGTTACCTTCTTTTTTGCCCCCTCCCTTTGTAAATAAAGGCATTACAAATTACAGTTTTGCAACCCTTTGAATATTTTCCAGAAACTATGGATGGCCTGAGTAGAAGAACTGGATAGAGCTATTGGAAAGACAGCAGGATTGTTGTGAACAAGTACCATATACCATGGTATACTCTCAATACCTGCGTGGTTTCTGCTGGATAGGTACAATAAAATATGTTCTTCCAAACTCCAATAAAGTATATTTATTCTAATTTAACTTAATCAGATGTAGAAATGATATCTTCCCAACGTGAACTTAACTCAAAATTAATATAGTCTGATTAATGTACTTCTTCTTGGCCACTTGTAAACTTCTAACTCAATTGACTATTTTGATTGCATGTATGTTTGGTTTTTTACTTCAAATATAGATTTTCTTTTTTGTTGCTAACTAATGTGCTTGTTTAATTAATTTGCAGTGACCGAAAGTAAATAAACATGACATAACATTCCTAGTACAGGAAAAGTTAATACATAACAGAGGGGATGTCTTTGAAGGTTTTATTGATCTTTATTACTCTCACGTGAAATCAAATATGTGAAAAAATTAGTGTATATTTATAAAAGTGGTTTGTTTTCTCCACCCATCCCTGCCAAAATGATAGAAACAGGCAATGTACAACTAAGCAACATCTCATATTTGTACAGCTCCTGTAATAAAATAAAGCATTCAAAGTTTCTTCATAAGAACATTATAAAATAAATTATGACACTGATCTATGTAAGAAAATATTAGATTAAATGGTCAAAAGCTTGATCAGAAATTCAGGTTTTATGCAGTGCCTTAATGGATGAAGTGAAGTAGAGAGATGGAGATGTACAGAGTGGGAATTCCAGAACTTTGGGCTTAGGCAACTGAAGGCTTTTTAATGAATGGAGCCATAGGCATAGAAACTACCAAGTCTAAACTGACCGACAAATGTCAAACTATACTAATCTCATTAATCTGCACTTGGTCCATAACCTACTATGACGTGGCATTTTAAGTACTTGTGGAGCAGCACTGAGAATCGTGGATACACCACAGTCTAGAATTAGGGTGCACATATCTTAGAAAACTGAAGGCTGGAGGAGATTACAGAGTGAGGGAAGGGCAAGCCTTGGAGTGATTTGAAAACAAGGGTAAGAATTTTATCGCCAAAATATTCCTTGACCAGATTGGTCAGCCAGCAGAGGAGTGAGAGGGTAATGGGGTTTGTTATGAGTTGAGGCAAATATAGTAAAGTTTTAGATGGCCTCAAATTTATGGGGTGTATAGTATGAGAGACCAGCCAGGTGATCGTTCACCTAATCAAGTCTAATGGTAACCAAGGTATGTGCACTGAACTGGAAGTAAAGTCAAGGACATTGCAATGATAGAAGGTAGTCTTAATAGTGACACAAATAGGGGTCAGGATCTTATATGGACGTTAAATGTGCAAGTAAGCTTGAGAACTAACTTGTTCAATCACAGATTGCAAGTAACAGTAACTCCAGTCTATACCTAGGAAATGAAGTTTGGAGTGGGAACTGAAAATTATGACTTAATTCTTCCGAATATTTAATTGGAGGAAGTTGTTGCTCCTCCAGTATTGGATATTGGATATGTCGTCTGATGATTTAGCAACAACAGAGTGCTTAAGAGAGGTAGTGGAGAGGTACAACAATTTGTCATCAACTTACTTGTAAAAATTAACCCTGTGCTTTCAGAAGATGTCTCCAAAGGGCAGCATATGGATAAGAAGTAGGAAGGCTCTGAAGGTAGGTCCTTTGAGGATACAAACTCGGAGTTCCAGAAAAGGCAAAAATGGTACATTGTAATTGGTGTTTGCCTAGGAGGTTTTCCCTTTATGACATGTGTTGATCTCATATCACTTGTTGCTGCAATAACTGTTTTTGTTCTATTTCTGTTCTTGAAGTGATAGGATGTGCTGGGACTGATGGCTGATCTGTGGTCTGATTGATTGATTTATTGTTGTCAAATGTACTGAGATACAGTGAAAAGTTTTGAGTGCTATACAGGCAGATCATACCATACAAAGTGCATCAGTTAGCAGGACAGAGTGTAAAATGCGGTCTTACAGCCACAGAGAAGGTGCACACAAAGAGGGGGAGAGAGAGATCAGAATTAACATTTGAGAAGTCTGTTTAAAAGTTTGATAACAGCGAGGAAGAAGTTGTTCTTCAATCTATTCATACGCATACACAAACCTTTATATCTCTGCCCAACAGCAGAGGGTGGGAGGGGTCTTTGATGATGCTAACTGCTTTCCTCATGCTGTGGGAAATATAAATGGAGGCAATGGATGGAAGGCTGCTTTGTGTGATGGACTGGGCTCTGTTCACTACTCTCTGTAGTTTCTTGTGGTTTTGGGAAGAGCAATTGTCTAAACATGCTGCATGGTTTCTATGGCGACTGCTTTCTGTGGTGCATCTATAAAAATTGAAATGAGCCCTTGTGGTCATGCCAAATTCCCTTAGCCTCTTGAGAAGTAGGGATGTTGTTGTGCGTTCTTGACCATTGTGTCGACATGGTGGGCCAGAATGATGTGAATTGTATCTTCCAGATTGGGCACCTACAATGAAGGAACAGTTTCTTTAGCTGATTGTATGTAACAGTGATTGTGCAGTATATCCAGTCGTTCACTTCTACTGTGTCTGATTATGATGGTAACTGCTCTATGCAGGTCTCAAGTTGCTGCTTGAGCTTTATCTTATTGAGAGAATTGAAGGTTTAGACCCAGATTGTCTCTCCAATGCTCAACTCTGATCATTTTTTGGCAGTTCAGTCACAATTAAATTTGACTTGTTGCATTTTCACCTTGATTTTGTCACATAGACATCACTACTTCTGGTTTCAATAACTTTTATTACCCTCTTGGAAGATGAGTTTGGATGTGGTGTGACATCAGCCTTTGCACTGGACTACTTTGCATGTCTTCAGAACGTGTGTTTCTCCACTTGAGGACTGCCTTTTTGTATACATCTACTCGATCTTTTTGTGGTTGCTTTAGCAATTTCCACTGCAGCCGCAGCCATTCTATTTGGAGAACAATGTGAAGATGGTGCATGCAGTTTGTAAAAGAAGCCACATAGTTTATTTTTTGAGATGGAAACTGAAACAGTTATTAATGCTATAACTGAAATAACAGGTGAGTTTTATAACTTGAGGCTGAGTGGAACTAAGCTTCTTTTGAGTGAAGGAAATTCTGTCTGACAAATGTAGACCATGGACAGGCTTTGGGGTAGAGATGCATTACCTACAGCAGGACTCCTAAAATCTGACCTCCTCTTGTAGCCATGTATTTATATGGCTAGTCCAATTTAATTTCCAGTCAAAGTTAACTGCCAGGATTTTGAATAGTGTGGTAGTCAGTGATGGCAGTGTTACTGAATGTCAAGGGGTGGTGGTTAAATTGTCTCTTAATAGAGATGGTCATTGCATGACTGTTTTGTGGCATGAATGTTACTTCCCACTTTTAAGCCCAAGCCTAAACATTTTCCTAGCCTTGCTGCATTTGGACGTGGATTTCTCAAGTATTTGAAGATTAAAAACAGAAGTTGCTGGAAGTTCAGCAGGTCTGGCAGCATCCGTGAAGAAAAAAAAGTCAGAGTTAACATTTCGGATCCTGTGCCCCTTCCTCAGAACACTATTTGAAGAGTTTTCAATTTGTGAATGGTGCCGGTCACTGGAGAAATCCCCACTTCTGATCTTATGTTGAAAGGGAGGTCATTGATGAAGAAGAAGAAGATGGTTGGGCAGAGGACACTACCCTGAGAAACTTCTGCAGAGATATTCTGGAGCTGAGATGGCTAAACTCCAACAATGAGGATCATCTTCCTATATGTCAGATGCGATTCTAACCAGCAGAGAGTTTGCCCTCTGATACCTATTGATTCCAGTTTTACTAAGGCTCCTTGATGCCACATTTGGTCAAATGAAGCTTTAATGTCGAGGGCTATCACTCTCACCTCACCTGTGGAATTCAGGTCTTTTATTTATCATTGCATAAATCAAAAGGACTGTGGGAAAATAACTTTCCACTTTATTGGACTTTTGATCTTCAGAATTTTGTCCAGCCTGTATATATTCTTTTTCCACCTGTAGTACATGAATGAGTGACTCTACAATGTGTTAAACTGTATGTCTTTTGACTGTCTTAATCATGATCTTGTGCGTGTGTGTGTGTGTGTGTACATATATATGTTTGTGTGTGTATATATTTATTTCTCTGTGTGTGTGTGTGCGCACACACACATCTGTATGTCAGTGAGTCTGTGTATTTGCAGTTTTGAAAAGGTATAATTTAACTTCAACAAATTAAATATACTTTCTTTTCACTGCTCTTGTTAAAGTGGTGTGTTGCAGTAGATAGAGATATTCTTTCTGTTACAATGATTCCTGGTATGAATTGCCTTACAGTCAGAAAAATTATCTTTTGTGACCTCAGTGAGATTGTATAGGTATTTTATAATTATCCTGCTCAGAGATGGAATTATACAACACTGGAGCAGGATGGGACTCAGACTCAGGTCTCCTGACTCAGAGTATGGGCACTACCACAAAATGCCTGCAGTGAGATTTTGTGTATTTGTACATTTTGTATTAAATTCTGGTATAGTACGGCACGGTTTTCAGTGCAAATGTTTAGGAAGCAGCTGAATTCTTCTCCTGTGAACTGAGGGCCATTGTCACTCATCACAATGTCTGGAATGCCAGAACAACTGAAATGAGCTTTCAGGAGTTTCACAATTTCATCTTGACGAGCAGTGAGTAAAGTCCTGAGGAAAAAGTCATTTGTAATATTGTCAGAATGTTGTCAGGTCCAATAGCAATATTCAGTCCCTCCAGCCATTTCACAATATCAAATGGAATGAATTAAACTGGCTGAAGACTGCAATCTGTGATGCTGGGGACCTCTGATGGAAGTGGAAACAAATCATCCACTCAGCACAATTAGCTAATGATTCTTACAAAAATTTCTGACTTATGTTTTTCATTGATGAGTTTGGGCTCCCCCATTATTAAAGGTGGGGGGTGCTTTTGGACTATCCTCCTCCAGTGATTTTTTAAAATTGTCCATCTGCCTTCATGATCAAAGGCTGGTCCCGGTGTTCAATGAGAATTTACATCTTCAGTTATGAAGATAGATCGAAGAAGTTGGGGCTGTTCTCTACGGAGAAAAGAAAGATGAGAGGAAATCTAATAGAAGTTGTCAATAGCATAGTTTGGCTGGAACGATGCTGTTCCTACTTGCGAAATGAACAAGAACAAGAGGGTGTAGATTTATAATGAAGTGCAAAATACTCAAGTGTGATTTGAGCAAAAAAAAAGGTTAACACATCAAGTAGCTAGGATATGGAATGCAATGCCTGGAAATGAGGTAGAGGCAGGTTCAATTGACACGTTCAAGAAGGCATTGGCTGATTATTTGAATAGAAATAGTATGCAAGGGGACGGCAGAAAGCAAGAGGTTGGCACAAGGTAACAATACTTCCTTGAAGATACAGTGCAGGCTAGAATGGCCTCCTTCTGCTTCATAACAATTGTGTGATTCTGAAATGCCTGACACCTTTTGCTCAGACTACAATCAGCCGACTCTTCCAGCAAATTGCAGAGCAAAAATATTTTGAGGATTAACCAAAAGGACATGTCTAACTAATGGGCCACATTTTGTTATTTTGCACTGGGGCAAAATCTGTCTCCATATTTAAGAATGTCAGAATCATTCTGGAGTTGTCAATGTTTTGGAAGTTGTTTCACTTTCTTTCAACTTGTATAGGTATCTGACAAAAGAACACCATATCTTGATCAAAACGGTTTTTCAACAATTTGATTTGTTTTGCTGCGACTTTCAGATCTTGATTAATAATATTAAGAAATTAAAAATTTATTTGGTGTTGTTAAGTTACTGATTAATTTTTTTCCCAAATATCTCTTTACATTATCTATACTGTACATAAATGATTGAGCATTGTTATTTGACAGAAAGTATTTATTTGTGTCAGCCAAAAATCATTGCAAGGATTCTGCAAGTGTGACACATTAAAACATGATAGTTTGAGGTGTATCAGAGATAAAAGGTACTGCAGATGCTGGAGAATCCGAGATAACAAGCTGTGGGGCTGGATGAACACAGCAGGCCAAGCAGCATCATAGGAGCAGGAAAGCTTGACGTTTCGGGCCTAGACCAAGGCCTAGACCAGCCCCACAGCTTGTTATCTCATAGTTTGAGGTGTGTTAGTTTTTTTATTGATATACTACAATAACTCACAATACCTTTAAAAGGATTCTACGTTTTATTTAATCTATTCCCAGGTATGAGACAGTTCAGATCATTTCCAAATGAAAAGCTAAGTGCAATTTAGACTAGGAAATAATTAATGTACAATTTTAAGCACTCTGGATACTTGGGTGGCCTTTCCTTGAATTAGATTTCTTTAAGGCTTTGAAACTTAACAGATTAACTTCTCTTTTTGTTTTCATAATCCTGAATTATTTTTCCAAGGGAAAGCCACTATTAGGCAGCTGGAAACAAAAAGATGAATATACATTTTAGGGATCCTAATAATGCAATGAGACATAGATTTCAGTTACATCTAGTTTCTACTTGTTGAGTTAGATATGGGTACAAGCAGTCATTAGCTCTCCCACTAAGTGCTTACATTGGGCAAAAGAGGATAAACAATAGATTAAACCTTTGGGCAATTCCTCAGAAACTATTAAACGTGGACAAAGCTTCTTACCTAATAATTGCATTTCTGAAGTGAATTAGGATGAAAAAGAGCAGACATATTTTATTACAGATTCCTGTATGACCGAAATAAGTTTGTCTTTTTTGGATTTAAAACAAGAATGAAATTACTTTATTTATTCTTCTGCTGCTTAAATTGACATAACTGTAAGCTGATACCTCAGCTTTAAAAATGTAATTCTTCGTGAGAGCAAAACCATCTTTTGCCAGCAGAAGAATTGCTGATGCATAGCTCCTAACTATGTTGCCTTTTATAGTATGTGTGATATAATTCTTGACATGCTTCTTTGGCTGGAGTTCACTTTCACATTTCCAACACATTGCAAAATACAGGATTCAACTGCAAGGTTATAATTCTAAACTTCAACAGTCATTCAATCTTACATCATAGGAAGTATTTACCTTTTGTACTAAAAATTATTAATTTTTTAAAGACTAATGTGTTTAGGAACATAGCTACAGGAGTAGGCCATTCAACCAGTCAGACCTACACTGCTATTTGATGGTGGATCGAACACATTATCCCCATAATCTTTTATGGCATTGGTGATCAGAAATCTATTGATCTCTACGTTAAATGTACTCAAAACCTGGACTTCCACAGCCTTCGAGGACAGAGACTTCACACCCCTCAGAGTAAAAAGATTTCTCCTCATCTTGGACTTAAATTGCAACCTTTATTATTAAGTTATGTCTCCTGGCTCTGGGCTCCCCAACCAGGGGAACCATCTTACCTGCATGTACGTTGTCTATCCCTTTATGTATTTTATAGAGTTCAGTGAGACCACCTCTCATTCTTCAAAACTCTAGAAAACACAAATTCAGTTTGTGTAATCCCTGTTTATAGGACAGTCATGCCATGGTGGGAACAAGTCAGGTGAATCTTTGTTGCAATCACTGTTTGGCAATACTATCTTCCCTGAGGTGAGAAGACCAAAATTGCACACATACACTAGGTTGGTCTAACTAAACTTTGTTACAATTCAAGCAAGAATTCACTACTCTGTACATGAAATTCTCTTGTGATAAACGCTAACAGTCCGTTAGATTTCCTCACTGTTTGCCTTCAGTGACTTATTGGCAAGGATACCCAGGCCCCTTTGCACATCTATATTTTCCATCCTCTTACCATTTGATAAATACTGTTTCTCATGCCAAAGTGGATAGCCTTACATTTCTCCACATTATATTCCATCTGCCGTGTTCTTGCCCAATCACCAAACCTGCCCAAATCCTCCTGAAATTGCTTTACATTTTCCTCTAGCCAGATCCTTATCTTATGAATGGCTGTTAATAGAGACTGTTAGTAGCCAACAATAGGCAGTGTGTAGTGGCAAACCGTTATCACATAGTTTGCCATTACACACTACTTATTACTAGCCACTAACAGTCTATTCATCCTCCTAGACAGATCGTTATCCACTTCTTTGTCTATTCGACTGTTCTTCTGTTTCTTTGGGCTCTATCCCCATCTATCGTTTACTCCTGACACCCTCCCCCTACCCTATCTCCTGCATATAAACCGACATTTTCCTAGCTACCATCAGTTTGGAGGAAGAGTCACTGGACACAAAATGTTAACTCTGATTTCTCTTCACAGATGCTGCCAAACCTGCTGAGCTTTTCTAGCAACTTCTGTTTTTGTTTGGAATTATTGTATATTTACCCATGTCAAAATTATTGATATTTACTGTGAACAGCAGACCCTATGTACTGATCCTTGCGGCAACACAATAGTCACAGCCTACTAATGCAAGAATGCCCCATGTATTCCCATTCTTTATCTTCTATCTGTGAGCCAATCATTAAATCTATGCCAGTGTATTACCTCCTATTCCATATGAATTAATTTTGCTGACAGACCTCCTGTTTGGGGCCATTGGCAAATTGTTAGGAGACTTAGGGAGCAGGTCTATAATCATTTACCTTCATACGTATGCAAGAAGAGCTAATCGCATTGTCATGCACTGTAAAATCAACTTTGCAGGGTTATAGGAACCTCTTACCTTTATTTAAATTATAACAAAATATACTTTTTAATTTTCATGTTTCTTCAAAAGGTTGTTGTATATTATCTACTGGTTTATCACAGTTTACATAGGCAGTGTCTGCATTTTACTCAAGACAGCTGATAGTGCAACTTGTACGCTACCAAACTTGTCTGTCTGTATGTTTTGTTTTTGTTAACCAATCTTTGTACATCAAACATTTCCATTTGTTTTTAATGTCCTTAACGATATGACTGAAAACTTAGCCCTTAGTAGCTACAATAGTCAGAAGTCACACGACTCCAGGTTATAGTCTAACACGTTTATTTGAAATCACAAGCTTTCTGAGTGCTGCTCCTTCATCAGGTGAACTGTTGGACTATAACCTGTTGTCGTGTGACTTCTGAATTTGTCCACCCCAGTCCAACAGCAGCACCTCCACAGCTTAACTACAGCTGACTCAACCTTTTCAGGGATCTTATCACAAGTAATCTCAAAATGCAAGGTAGTACATCAATTCTCTTTTATCAATTTTGTTAGCAACATGCGCAAAATATTCCAACAAGTTCATCAAACATGATTTCCCATTACAACTCCATGCTGACTATGCCCAATCAGATTATTTTATCCACGTGTCCATCCATCATGTCCTTTCTAATTGGTTCTAGCATTTTCCCCATTACTGGTGAAAGTCTAATAGGTCTATAGTTCCCTGTTTTCCCTCTACCTCCTTTCTCAAATACTGGAGTGACATTGCTACCTTCCTATCCACAGGAATCATCTCAGAATCCATGGAATTTTGGAAAATGATTGGCAATGCATTGACTATCTCCAAAGCCACCTACTTCAGCACTCTGGAATGTAAACAATTAGCTCATAAGAACTTATTAACTTACAGCCCCATTTATTTCTCCAATATAACTTTCATACTATTAATTCCTTCAACTTCTCATTCTCACTTGGATCTGTACTTCTGTAGGAGCTCTTGAATCTTCTTCAGTGAAAATAGATAAAAAATAACCATTTAGCTTCTCTGCTATTTCCCTATGCCCCTATATAAATTCTCCTGACTCTGCCTGTATTCGACCCACATTTGTCTTAGCCATATTTTTCCTTCTATGTACCCGTACATGGTTTTACAGTCTATTTTAATGTTCTTTGTTAAATTACATTTGCATTATAGTCTTCATTTTCATATCAGATTCTTGATACTCCTTTGATGTATTCTAAAATATGTCCCAGCTTTAGTTTTATTACTGATTTTGTTCACTTATATGCCTTTTCTTTTAATCTTATGCAATCTTCAACTTACTTTGTCATCCATGGTTGATAGACTATTTTTGAGTTTTTTGTCCTTTGAAGGAAGGTATAGTTGTTAAAAGCCATGTAATAATTATTTAAATACTGTCTATGTACAGCCATGCTTTCTGAAGCGTTTCCTAACACAACTCAGTCAATTTGTTGTCTCAAGTCTTCATAATTTCCTATTTTCAAATTTAACACCCTTGCTTCAGTATGAGTTCACTGGTAACAACACTTCACAAACAATGTAAAATTCTATCACATTGTGGTCACTCATACCTAAAGATTCTTTTACAATATTATTAATTAGTTCTATTTTATTGCATGATATCTAAAATAGCCTTATTTCTCGTCAGCTCCTGAGCATTCTATTCTTGAAGAGATACTCCAGGAACATATTCACCACAGCTTCAGTTCTCAATTGGTTTATCCAGTCGATAGTCAGAATTAAGTCACCCACGATTATTGTGTTACTCATCCTACAAGCATCGCTCATCTCCTGATTAATACTATGCTTCACAATACCACAATTATGCAGTGGCCCATAAATAACTCCAGCCAATGTCTACTGTCCCTTGCTATTGCCTAGCTCCACCCAAACAGATTCCATACATTAGAGATAAAAGGTACTGCAGATGCTGGAGAATCCAAGATAACAAGCATGGGGCTGGATGAACACAGCAGGTCAAGCAGCTCCTATGATGCTGCTTGACCTGCTGTGTTCATCCAGCCC